>OW121742.1:113260854-113298354 GCA_933228675.1 Stomorhina lunata
ACGGGGGAAGGGGTCTTAGATAACAATGACAATAAACCAAATCATTCTTCCCTTTCACAGCCTCTTAGGTTTTTGTAAGAAGTTTGTAGTAATTCATTTTTGAACTATTTTTGGTTTTTTGTTTAAAGAAAATGACATTTTTGATGAATGTAACGTTTTTTTTAATATCTTAGTAAAATTCCAAGTAGATAGAGCAAGAGACAAAATTGGTTTCTTTGAAGTCTCTATGGCAGGAATTTTCCGTGATTGAAATCAAAATTTATACACTTGATAGGTTCAAAAAAAGTCATAGAAAATTATTTGAAAGTGGAGAAAAAGGTAGAAAATTGGTGAAAATTAAACAAAAACTAATATTTGATTATTAATTATCATACAAAACATATCTTCAAATAAAGGCCTAAACACATTATAATTTTAATTTCTGATGTAAGATAAGGAAAACTCTAAAAGAAAACCACTTTTAAATATTAAAATTCTATAATCATCTACTCCAACTTCTTCCCTTCCTCTCATACACTAAAACACTTTTTATCATTTAACCGGAAATGCTTCACATACACACAGAAGATTGATTATTTCCACGTTTAAATTTATGAGCTAAAATTCATAATTTCCTAAACATGCATTTCGTGTATGTATTCGTAGGTTTTAATGAATGTTTTTATTTCATTAGTTGATTTCGCTTCTAAGGAAAAAGTGATAAAATTTTTATGAATTTAAAACGAAAACATAAAGGAAATTACATCCATTAATTTAAGCAAATAACAAAACACTCCTTCAGAAAAACTTTTATATTCGCAAAACTCATAACATTTATGACACGGGGAAATAATCACCCGAAAGCAAAATGAATATTCTGACATATTAGCAAAAAAGAAAACGTTAACAAATAGATTTGCTATTTGATTTTTTAAAAGATTAAGTTAAGGAGTAATAAGCCAACAACACCATAATCATAGTCATAGTCTAGTCATAGTCTAGTCATAGTTTAGTCATAGTCTAGTCATAGTCTAGTCATAGTCTAGTCATAGTCTAGTCATAGTCTAGTCATAGTCTAGTCATAGTCTAGTCATAGTCTAGTCATAGTCTAGTCATAGTCTAGTCATAGTCTAGTCATAGTCTAGTCATAGTCTAGTCATAGTCTAGTCATAGTCTAGTCATAGTCTAGTCATAGTCTAGTCATAGTCTAGTCATAGTCTAGTCATAGTCTAGTCATAGTCTAGTCATAGTCTAGTCATAGTCTAGTCATAGTCTAGTCATAGTCTAGTCATAGTCTAGTCATAGTCTAGTCATAGTCTAGTCATAGTCTAGTCATAGTCTAGTCATAGTCTAGTCATAGTCTAGTCATAGTCTAGTCATAGTCTAGTCATAGTCTAGTCATAGTCTAGTCATAGTCTAGTCATAGTCTAGTCATAGTCTAGTCATAGTCTAGTCATAGTCTAGTCATAGTCTAGTCATAGTCTAGTCATAGTCTAGTCATAGTCTAGTCATAGTCTAGTCATAGTCTAGTCATAGTCTAGTCATAGTCTAGTCATAGTCTAGTCATAGTCTAGTCATAGTCTAGTCATAGTCTAGTCATAGTCTAGTCATAGTCTAGTCATAGTCTAGTCATAGTCTAGTCATAGTCTAGTCATAGTCTAGTCATAGTCTAGTCATAGTCTAGTCATAGTCTAGTCATAGTCTAGTCATAGTCTAGTCATAGTCTAGTCATAGTCTAGTCATAGTCTAGTCATAGTCTAGTCATAGTCTAGTCATAGTCTAGTCATAGTCTAGTCATAGTCTAGTCATAGTCTAGTCATAGTCTAGTCATAGTCTAGTCATAGTCTAGTCATAGTCTAGTCATAGTCTAGTCATAGTCTAGTCATAGTCTAGTCATAGTCTAGTCATAGTCTAGTCATAGTCTAGTCATAGTCTAGTCATAGTCTAGTCATAGTCTAGTCATAGTCTAGTCATAGTCTAGTCATAGTCTAGTCATAGTCTAGTCATAGTCTAGTCATAGTCTAGTCATAGTCTAGTCATAGTCTAGTCATAGTCTAGTCATAGTCTAGTCATAGTCTAGTCATAGTCTAGTCATAGTCTAGTCATAGTCTAGTCATAGTCTAGTCATAGTCTAGTCATAGTCTAGTCATAGTCTAGTCATAGTCTAGTCATAGTCTAGTCATAGTCTAGTCATAGTCTAGTCATAGTCTAGTCATAGTCTAGTCATAGTCTAGTCATAGTCTAGTCATAGTCTAGTCATAGTCTAGTCATAGTCTAGTCATAGTCTAGTCATAGTCTAGTCATAGTCTAGTCATAGTCTAGTCATAGTCTAGTCATAGTCTAGTCATAGTCTAGTCATAGTCTAGTCATAGTCTAGTCATAGTCTAGTCATAGTCTAGTCATAGTCTAGTCATAGTCTAGTCATAGTCTAGTCATAGTCTAGTCATAGTCTAGTCATAGTCTAGTCATAGTCTAGTCATAGTCTAGTCATAGTCTAGTCATAGTCTAGTCATAGTCTAGTCATAGTCTAGTCATAGTCTAGTCATAGTCTAGTCATAGTCTAGTCATAGTCTAGTCATAGTCTAGTCATAGTCTAGTCATAGTCTAGTCATAGTCTAGTCATAGTCTAGTCATAGTCTAGTCATAGTCTAGTCATAGTCTAGTCATAGTCTAGTCATAGTCTAGTCATAGTCTAGTCATAGTCTAGTCATAGTCTAGTCATAGTCTAGTCATAGTCTAGTCATAGTCTAGTCATAGTCTAGTCATAGTCTAGTCATAGTCTAGTCATAGTCTAGTCATAGTCTAGTCATAGTCTAGTCATAGTCTAGTCATAGTCTAGTCATAGTCTAGTCATAGTCTAGTCATAGTCTAGTCATAGTCTAGTCATAGTCTAGTCATAGTCTAGTCATAGTCTAGTCATAGTCTAGTCATAGTCTAGTCATAGTCTAGTCATAGTCTAGTCATAGTCTAGTCATAGTCTAGTCATAGTCTAGTCATAGTCTAGTCATAGTCTAGTCATAGTCTAGTCATAGTCTAGTCATAGTCTAGTCATAGTGTAGTCATAGTCTAGTCATAGTCTAGTCATAGTGTAGTCATAGTCTAGTCATAGTCTAGTCATAGTCTAGTCATAGTCTAGTCATAGTCTAGTCATAGTCTAGTCATAGTCTAGTCATAGTCTAGTCATAGTCTAGTCATAGTCTAGTCATAGTCTAGTCATAGTGTAGTCATAGTCTAGTCATAGTCTAGTCATAGTCTAGTCATAGTCTAGTCATAGTCTAGTCATAGTCTAGTCATAGTCTAGTCATAGTCTAGTCATAGTCTAGTCATAGTCTAGTCATAGTCTAGTCATAGTCTAGTCATAGTCTAGTCATAGTCTAGTCATAGTCTAGTCATAGTCTAGTCATAGTCTAGTCATAGTCTAGTCATAGTCTAGTCATAGTCTAGTCATAGTCTAGTCATAGTCTAGTCATAGTCTAGTCATAGTCTAGTCATAGTCTAGTCATAGTCTAGTCATAGTCTAGTCATAGTCTAGTCATAGTCTAGTCATAGTCTAGTCATAGTCTAGTCATAGTCTAGTCATAGTCTAGTCATAGTCTAGTCATAGTCTAGTCATAGTCTAGTCATAGTCTAGTCATAGTCTAGTCATAGTCTAGTCATAGTCTAGTCATAGTCTAGTCATAGTCTAGTCATAGTCTAGTCATAGTCTAGTCATAGTCTAGTCATAGTCTAGTCATAGTCTAGTCATAGTCTAGTCATAGTCTAGTCATAGTCTAGTCATAGTCTAGTCATAGTCTAGTCATAGTCTAGTCATAGTCTAGTCATAGTCTAGTCATAGTCTAGTCATAGTCTAGTCATAGTCTAGTCATAGTCTAGTCATAGTCTAGTCATAGTCTAGTCATAGTCTAGTCATAGTCTAGTCATAGTCTAGTCATAGTCTAGTCATAGTCTAGTCATAGTCTAGTCATAGTCTAGTCATAGTCTAGTCATAGTCTAGTCATAGTCTAGTCATAGTCTAGTCATAGTCTAGTCATAGTCTAGTCATAGTCTAGTCATAGTCTAGTCATAGTCTAGTCATAGTCTAGTCATAGTCTAGTCATAGTCTAGTCATAGTCTAGTCATAGTCTAGTCATAGTCTAGTCATAGTCTAGTCATAGTCTAGTCATAGTCTAGTCATAGTCTAGTCATAGTCTAGTCATAGTCTAGTCATAGTCTAGTCATAGTCTAGTCATAGTCTAGTCATAGTCTAGTCATAGTCTAGTCATAGTCTAGTCATAGTCTAGTCATAGTCTAGTCATAGTCTAGTCATAGTCTAGTCATAGTCTAGTCATAGTCTAGTCATAGTCTAGTCATAGTCTAGTCATAGTCTAGTCATAGTCTAGTCATAGTCTAGTCATAGTCTAGTCATAGTCTAGTCATAGTCTAGTCATAGTCTAGTCATAGTCTAGTCATAGTCTAGTCATAGTCTAGTCATAGTCTAGTCATAGTCTAGTCATAGTCTAGTCATAGTCTAGTCATAGTCTAGTCATAGTCTAGTCATAGTCTAGTCATAGTCTAGTCATAGTCTAGTCATAGTCTAGTCATAGTCTAGTCATAGTCTAGTCATAGTCTAGTCATAGTCTAGTCATAGTCTAGTCATAGTCTAGTCATAGTCTAGTCATAGTCTAGTCATAGTCTAGTCATAGTCTAGTCATAGTCTAGTCATAGTCTAGTCATAGTCTAGTCATAGTCTAGTCATAGTCTAGTCATAGTCTAGTCATAGTCTAGTCATAGTCTAGTCATAGTCTAGTCATAGTCTAGTCATAGTCTAGTCATAGTCTAGTCATAGTCTAGTCATAGTCTAGTCATAGTCTAGTCATAGTCTAGTCATAGTCTAGTCATAGTCTAGTCATAGTCTAGTCATAGTCTAGTCATAGTCTAGTCATAGTCTAGTCATAGTCTAGTCATAGTCTAGTCATAGTCTAGTCATAGTCTAGTCATAGTCTAGTCATAGTCTAGTCATAGTCTAGTCATAGTCTAGTCATAGTCTAGTCATAGTCTAGTCATAGTCTAGTCATAGTCTAGTCATAGTCTAGTCATAGTCTAGTCATAGTCTAGTCATAGTCTAGTCATAGTCTAGTCATAGTCTAGTCATAGTCTAGTCATAGTCTAGTCATAGTCTAGTCATAGTCTAGTCATAGTCTAGTCATAGTCTAGTCATAGTCTAGTCATAGTCTAGTCATAGTTCAGTCATAGTCTAGTCATAGTCTAGTCATAGTCTAGTCATAGTCTAGTCATAGTCTAGTCATAGTCTAGTCATAGTCTAGTCATAGTCTAGTCATAGTCTAGTCATAGTCTAGTCATAGTTGTAGCAGTAGTAGTAGTAGTAGTAGCAGTAGTAGTAGTACTACTACTAGTAATACTACTAGTAGTACTAGTAGTTCTAGTAGCACTAGTATTACTACTACTCGCTGATACTTATAATATTTTCGTGAGATTCTATATAACTTTTCTTTGGTCTCCTTTCTGCCTTCTATTTAATTTTGTTAGTCTTCTTCCTTTTTCCTGGCTCATCTTTCCTTTCCCTGTTGTTTAGTTCCAACATGAGCTATTAAATTTTGGTTTTATACAACTCGACCATAAACTCTAATGACTAGAATTATTAGTACTTTGGTTTTTACTAATAATAGTTATCACAAAACCTATAAACAAGTGTTGTACTCCATATGGGAGTTGCATTAGAAATAAAACAAAGAGGAAATACATAAATGGAATTGTAAATCAAACAAAAGAAATTCAAAACTTCAAATGTGGCACCAGACAACCAACCAAGCAACTGTTTCAACCCATACCCAACCCAATCCCCAGAGTCATATCATTAATGTATTGAAAAGTTAATGTGATTCTTTGGGTTATAAAACAAAAAGTTTTGCTGAAATATATATATATATATATATAATGCCAGAGATCATGTTGCATAAATGAAAAGTCATGAATTTCATAAATTCCTGAAAAGGATAATAACAAAACAAAAAAAATAAGGATAATTTCAATCATTGGCTTTAGAGAAAGAAAATGCTAGAGCGTGATATGCAAAACCACCTGGAGAAACCCAATCCTATTTGTGCATAATATCAGAAGATATTAATATTTTAATGTGGTTTTGTTTTGTAGGATATGAGAAAATATTAAGGGTTCATGGGGAGTTTGAGTTGGTTTTAATATATCCTTCATAGAAGTTTTATACTTTTTTGTTTGGCGTAATTTTAATAATTTTATTCGATTTTTGTACCTGTAACTTTTCTTATTGCCAATAAAAATCTAAATTTCTTTGAAATAGGAACAAAAATAGTGAAACAAATGCAGACTATCCTGCCTTCTTTCCTTCCCTCCTTCAAAATCAAATTCACTACAATTCCCTTAATATTTTCAATATTCCTCTAATTTAAATTTATATAACTCAAATATATATCTCTACCCTATCTTCTTACCAGCTTCCATCCACTACTGCACTTTATTACTTTCAAGCCATAAACTCCTGCTTGAGCATGACTGACTTTTACATGAAGTCAAGCATAAAATATTAAGTATTCTTGTCGCATGAGCAGCATCAAATAGTTATTTTCTTAAAAATTTAATGTTTCTGAAAGTATTTAAAAAATATAATTCACATAATAAATATAAAACTACACATTAATTGTACATGTAAATATTTGTTTGACATTATTTGCTACAAATTTAAAATTGTTCCAACACTTGGCAAACAGCTACCGACCCAGGCCAACATCAGCGGCATGAACATGTGAATTTGATGTATGAGTTTGATGACTAGTGGTTTGGTGTTAGTCGGTCAGTGAGGATCATGAAACCGCATGACGAAGGGCTCATAAAAACTTTATATCACCAACAGTATTTTTATTTATATTTTTTAACGGTTGCAACATTAAAATTATCCTGTTTTATAATAGTAAAGGATTTAGATAAGTAGGAAAAATTCCAAAAATGGATATGCTGCAGAGATGGAAAACTTAAGAAAATAAGTAAATTTTACAATTGAATTAAGAGGTTTTAGTCTATGCTTCAGTCTTTAAATTTGTCATCTTCTTCTGTTATCCTTGACTCCCAGTGGAGCATAGGGCCTCAAAATTTGTCTTAGTTTATGCCTTTTCATATTTCTTATTCTATATCTTAGTCTATGTCTCAGTGTATGTCTTAGTGTATGTCTTAGTCTATATCTTAGTCAATGTCTTAGTTTATGTCTTAGTCTATGTCTTAGTCTATATCTTAGTCTATGTCTTAGTCTATGTCTTAGTCTATGTCTTAGTCTATGTCTTAGTCTATGTCTTAGTCTATGTCTTAGTCTATGTCTTAGTCTATGTCTTAGTCTATGTCTTAGTCTATGTCTTAGTCTATGTCTTAGCCTATGTCTTAGTCTATGTCTTAGTCTATGTCTTAGTCTATGTCTTAGTCTATGTCTTAGTCTATGTCTCAGTCCATGTCTTAGTCTATGTCTTAGTCTATGTCTTAGTCTATGTCTTAGTCTATGTCTTAGTCTATGTCTTAGTCTATGTCTTAGTCTATGTCTTAGTCTATGTCTTAGTCTATGTCTTAGTCTATGTCTTAGTCTATGTGTTAGTCTATATCTTAGTCTATGTCTTAGTCTATGTCTTAGTCTATGTCTTAGTCTATGTCTTAGTCTATGTCTTAGTCTATGTCTTAGTCTATGTCTTAGTCTATGTCTTAGTCTATGTCTTAGTCTATGTCTTAGTCTATGTCTTAGTCTATGTCTTAGTCTATGTCTTAGTCTATGTCTTAGTCTATGTCTTAGTCTATGTCTTAGTCTATGTCTTAGTCTTTGTCTTAGTCTATGTCTTAGTCTATGTCGTAGTCTATGTCTTAGTCTATGTCTTAGTCTATGTCTTAGTCTATGTCTTAGTCTATGTCTTAGTCTATGTCTTAGTCTATGTCTTAGTCTATATCTTAGTCTATGTCTTAGTCTATGTCTTAGTCTATGTCTTAGTCTATGTCTTAGTCTATGTCTTAGTCTATGTCTTAGTCTATGTCTTAGTCTATGTCTTAGTCTATGTCTTAGTCTATGTCTTAGTCTATGTCTTAGTCTATGTCTTAGTCTATGTCTTAGTCTATGTCTTAGTCTATATCTTAGTCTATGTCTTAGTCTATGTCTTAGTCTATGTCTTAGTCTATGTCTTAGTCTATGTCTTAGTCTATGTCTTAGTCTATGTCTTAGTCTATGTCTTAGTCTATGTCTTAGTCTATGTCTTAGCCTATGTCTTAGTCTATGTCTTAGTCTATGTCTTAGTCTATGTCTTAGTCTATGTCTTAGTCTATGTCTCAGTCCATGTCTTAGTCTATGTCTTAGTCTATGTCTTAGTCTATGTCTTAGTCTATGTCTTAGTCTATGTCTTAGTCTATGTCTTAGTCTTTGTCTTAGTCTATGTCTATGTCTTAGTCTATGTCTTAGTCTATGTCTTAGTCTATGTCTTAGTCTATGTCTTAGTCTATGTCTTAGTCTATGTCTTAGTCTATGTCTTAGTCTATGTCTTAGTCTATGTCTTAGTCTATGTCTTAGTCTACGTCTTAGTCTATGTCTTAGTCTATTTCTTAGTCTATGTCTTAATCTATGTCTTAGTCTATGTCTTAGTCTATGTCTTAGTCTATGTCTTAGACTTTGTCTTAGTCTATATCTTAGTCTATGTCTTAGTCTATGTCTTAGTCTATGTCTTAGACTATGTCTTAGTCTATGTCTTAGTCTATGTCTTAGTCTATGTCTTAGTCTATGTCTTAGTCTATGTCTTAGTCTATATCTAAAAAAAAAAAAAAAAAAAAAAAAGTCTATGTCTTAGTCTATATCTTAGTCTATGTCTTAGTCTATGTCTTAGTCTATGTCTTAGTCTATGTCTTAGTCTATATCTTAGTCTATATCTTAGTCTATGTCTTAGTCTATGTCTTAGTCTATGACTTAGTCTGTGTCTTAGTCTATGTCTTAGTCTATGTCTTAGTCTATGTCTTAGTCTTTGTCTTAGTCTTAGTCTATGTCTATGTCTTAGTCTATGTCTTAGTCTATGTCTTAGTCTATGTCTTAGTCTATGTCTTAGTCTATGTCTTAGTCTATGTCTTAGTCTATGTCTTAGTCTATGTCTTAGTCTATGTCTTAGTCTATGTCTTAGTCTATGTCTTAGTCTATGTCTTAGTCTATGTCTTAGTCTATGTCTTAGTCTATATCTTAGTCTATGTCTTAGTCTATGTCTTAGTCTATGTCTTAGTCTATGTCTTAGTCTATGTCTTAGTCTATGTCTTAGTCTATGTCTTAGTCTATATCTTAGTCTATGTCTTAGACTTTGTCTTAGTCTATATCTTAGTCTATGTCTTAGTCTATGTCTTAGTCTATGTCTTAGTCTATGCCTTAGTCTATGTCTTAGACTATGTCTTAGTCTATGTCTTAGTCTATGTCTTAGTCTATGTCTTAGTCTATGTCTTAGTCTATGTCTTAGTCTATGTCTTAGTCTATGTCTTAGTCTATGTCTTAGTCTTTGTCTTAGTCTATGTCTATGTCTTAGTCTATGTCTTAGTCTATGTCTTAGTCTATGTCTTAGTCTATGTCTTAGTCTATGTCTTAGTCTATGTCTTAGTCTATGTCTTAGTCTATGTCTTAGTCTATGTCTTAGTCTATGTCTTAGTCTATGTCTTAGTCTATGTCTTAGTCTATATCTTAGTCTATGTCTTAGTCTATGTCTTAGTCTATGTCTTAGTCTATGTCTTAGTCTATGTCTTAGTCTATATCTTAGTCTATGTCTTAGTCTATATCTTAGTCTATGTCTTAGACTTTGTCTTAGTCTATATCTTAGTCTATGTCTTAGTCTATGTCTTAGTCTATGTCTTAGACTATGTCTTAGTCTATGTCTTAGTCTATGTCTTAGTCTATGTCTTAGTCTATGTCTTAGTCTATGTCTTAGTCTATGTCTTAGTCTATGTCTTAGTCTATATCTTAGTCTATGTCTTAGTCTATGTCTTAGTCTATGTCTTAGTCTATGTCTTAGACTATGTCTTAGTCTATGTCTTAGTCTATGTCTTAGTCTATATCTTAGTCTATGTCTTAGTCTATGTCTTAGTCTATGTCTTAGACTATGTCTTAGTCTATGTCTTAGTCTATGTCTTAGTCTATGTCTTAGTCTATGTCTTAGTCTATGTCTTAGTCTATGTCTTAGTCTTTGTCTTAGTCTATGTCTTAGTCTATGTCTTAGTCTTTGTCTTAGTCTTAGTCTTAGTCTTAGTCTTAGTCTTAGTCTTAGTCTTAGTCTTAGTCTTAGTCTTAGTCTTAGTCTTAGTCTTAGTCTTAGTCTTAGTCTTAGTCTTAGTCTTAGTCTATGTCTATGTCTATGTCTATGTCTTAGTCTATGTCTTAGTCTATGTCTTAGTCTATGTCTTAGTCTATGTCTTAGTCTATGTCTTAGTCTATGTCTTAGTCTATGTCTTAGTCTATGTCTTAGTCTATGTCTTAGTCTACGTCTTAGTCTATGTCTTAGTCTATTTCTTAGTCTATGTCTTAATCTATGTCTTAGTCTATGTCTTAGTCTATGTCTTAGTCTATGTCTTAGACTTTGTCTTAGTCTATATCTTAGTCTATGTCTTAGTCTATGTCTTAGTCTATGTCTTAGACTATGTCTTAGTCTATGTCTTAGTCTATGTCCTAGTCTATGTCTTAGTCTATGTCTTAGTCTATGTCTTAGTCTATGTCTTAGTCTATGTCTTAGTCTATATCTTAGTCTATGTCTTAGTCTATGTCTTAGTCTATGTCTTAGTCTATATCTTAGTCTATGTCTTAGTCTATGTCTTAGTCTATGACTTAGTCTGTGTCTTAGTCTATACCTTAGTCTATGTCTTAGTCGATATCTTAGTCTATGTCTTAGTCTATGTCTTAGTCTATGTCTTAGTCTATGTCTAAGTCTATGTCTTAGTCTATGTCTTAATCTATGTCTTAGTCTTTGTCTTAGTCTTTGTCTTAGTCTATGTCTTAGTCTATGTCTTAGTCTATGTCTTAGTCTATGTCTTAGTCTATGTCTTAGTCTATGTCTTAGTCTATGTCTTAGTCTATGTCTTAGTCTATGTCTTAGTCTATGTCTTAGTCTATGTCTTAGTCTATGTCTTAGTCTATGTCTTAGTCTATGTCTTAGTCTATGTCTTAGTCTATGTCTTAGTCTATGTCTTAGTCTATGTCTTAGTCTATGTCTTAGTCTATGTCTTAGTCTATATCTTAGTCTATGTCTTAGTCTATGTCTTAGTCTATGTCTTAGTCTATGTCTTAGTCTATGTCTTAGTCTATGTCTTAGTCTATGTCTTAGTCTATGTCTTAGTCTATATCTTAGTCTAAGTCTTAGTCTATGTCTTAGTCTGTATCTTAGTCTATGTCTTAGTCTGTGCCTTAGTCTATACCTTAGTCTATATCTTAGTCTATGTCTTAGTCTATGTCTAAGTCTATGTCTTAGTCTAAGTCTATGTCTTAGTCTATGTCTTAATCTATGTCTTAGTCTATGTCTTAGTCTATGTCTTAGTCTTTGTCTCAGTCTATGTCTTAGTCTATGTCTTGGTCTATATCTTAGTCTATGTCTTAGTCTATGTCTTAGTCTATGTCTTAGTCTATGTCTTAGTCTATGTCTTAGTCTATGTCTTAGTCTATGTCTTAGTCTATGTCTTTATCTATGTCTTAGTCTATGTCTTAGTCTATGTCTTAGTCTATGTCTGAGTCTATGTCTTAGTCTATGTCTTAGTCTATGTCTTAGTCTATGTCTTAGTCTATGTCTTAGTCTTTGTCTTAGTCTAGATATGTCTTAGTCTATATTTTTTTTTATCTTAATCTTTATCCTAGTCAATGTCTTAAGTCTTTGCCTTATTCTAAGTTTTAGTAAATATTTCTTTGTTTTGAAAAATATCTCTTAAAATCCTTTTTATAATGTGTCTGTTGGCATCCTTTAAACCTTTTCATGTGTTTGTTTACATATGTTTTTGTTTGTGTCTGTGTTTTGTATTTTTTTTTCAATTTCTGTTTCTGTCATTATTTTTACTGCAATTTCCCAAATTGATTTTCTGTTATTTTGGCTTAACTCCTGTTGTATTCACAACAAATGCCACAAATATATGGGAAAATAAAAAATAAAGAAAATTTAAAGTTTTTACAGGAATCTATTGTTTTTACAGTTTCTTTATGTTTAACTAAACACAATGGGCTATAGCATTAGTCTATAGTCATAGTCTCTGGTTTTTGTATGTATTGCCGCTCTCAACTCAACTCAGTTTGGTTGTCTGCCAGTCGACCCAACATTCACTCAATGTATTTTAGTACCGCGTTATCAGACTAGAGTCTGATATTGGAGACTTTAACTGGGAATTTTGATAAATTAGTGAGACTAAAACCTGCTAATAGAGACTTTATCTAGAGACTATTGCCCCTATTGACGTTTACAACTCAGCTCAGCTTGGTCGTCTGCCAGTTTATTTTCCAATTTTTTTTTTTTTTTCGATAACGCGGATCTCAACGTTTTTTGTTACCGCGTTATCAAAAAATAATTTGGTTGAGTTAAAGTTGGGTCGACTAACAGACGACCAAACTTAGTTGTGTTGCAAACGGCAATAGGGGCAATAGTCTCTAGACAAAGTCTCCAGTCATAGTATCTAGTAACAGCTTTTAGTCTTAGTATCTTATCAAAATTTTAATTCAAAGTCTCAACTATGAGACTGTGGTTATAATCTCATGTTATAATATCTGGATTAAGATTTTCACAGTTTTAAGTCTTTTGCCCCATTGTCCATTAGTTGGTTCAATATGTGGCTTTTCTCTATGTATGTATTTGTTTTTAACAAGTAAAAATATTGTCTTGGACTTTCTACAACTTTTTCCTATTTTGGTTTGTTTGACGTTAAATTAACATGTGTTTCAATACAAACAATTGTAGGGTTGCATATAATTTTTTGTAATTTTCTAAATGTTTTTTTCTTTAATTAAATCAACACTTACATATACATATAAATAAGATTCTGGCAAAAAGATGCAGTTAATATTAGGAAAGATATTTTTTAATATTTTTGGTTTCATTAGCTTTTATATGGGGAATTATATATAACAGTATTGCCATTGTTTGTAAACAGTATTACCATTGTTTGATAATACTTGTAATATAATTCCGTTATTGTTTGCTTGAATATTCTTAGAAACGATGTGTTAAATTTTTAACAACCCCATAAAAAGAATTTAATTCTAAAAAGCGATATATCGATTTTAATACCATAACCATTAAAATTAAGTCCTGATACCATAAGACAATGAAGGATGTAAAATAATGGAGTTCAATAAAAAAAAATATTGTTTGTTAAATAAGTTTTTAATCGTTAAAAGTATATAAAGAGTCCAAGCTACACAATTTCTAAAAGCAAAATTTTATATAAAAAAAAAAATTAAATTTAAAAACCAGGTGCTGGTTTATCATTATCAAAGAAATTTTTTGACAAATCTTTATCGAATTTTTATAAAATTTTTCAAAACTTTCAAATATTCTTTGATAATTTTTTGAAAATTTTCTAAAAATTTCTAATTTCTATAAGAAACGCTGTAATTTTTTTATAACCTTTACATTTTATTGCTTGAGATATAAATATGAAATTTTTTTATTTCCTTCTTTTTGTTTTCCAATATTTTTAATAGCCTGACATCCGGCAAAATGCATTATTTGAATTTCATCATAAATGGTCTTCTCCTGTTTATTCCTTTAGATTCGAGTTCGTTTGCCTTAAACAATGGCATCCATATAAATTGGTTTTCACGTTTTTATAACCATAAAATCCATAAAACCATATAGTTCTTAGGCATTTAAATATTTGTTTGTAATTTTAAAAATAAATATTAAAATTAAAAAAAAAACAACAACAACATAAAATAAAAGGATATTCAAATTTTCTGTTTTTGTAGGAAATTTTTCAAAAATTTTCCTTTTTGAAAGGAAATTTTAAAAAAAATTTATATTTTTATAGGAAATTTTTCAAAAATGTTTAATCTTTATAGGAAATTTTTCAAAAATTTCCTATTTTTATAGGAAATTTTTCAAAAATTTCCTATTTTTATAGGAAATTTTTCAAAAATTTCCTATTTTTATAGGAAATTTTTCAAAAATTTCCTATTTTTATAGGAAATTTTTCAAAAATTTCCTATTTTTATAGGAAATTTTTCAAAAATTTCCTATTTTTATAGGAAATTTTTCAAAAATTTCCTATTTTTATAGGAAATTTTTCAAAAATTTCCTATTTTTATAGGAAATTTTTCAAAAATTTCCTATTTTTATAGGAAATTTTTCAAAAATTTCCTATTTTTATAGGAAATTTTTCAAAAATTTCCTATTTTTATAGGAAATTTTTCAAAAATTTCCTATTTTTATAGGAAATTTTTCAAAAATTTCCTATTTTTATAGGAAATTTTTCAAAAATTTCCTATTTTTATAGGAAATTTTTCAAAAATTTCCTATTTTTATAGGAAATTTTCCAAAAATTTCCTATTTTTATAGGAAATTTTTCAAAAATTTCCTATTTTTATAGGAAATTTTTCAAAAATTTCCCATTTTTATAGGAAAATTTTCAAAAATTTCCTAGTTTTATAGAAAATTTTTCAAAAATTTCCTATTTTTATAGGAAATTTTTTAAAAATTTCCTTTTTTTATAGGAAAATTTTCAAAAATTTCCTAGTTTTATAGGAAATTTTTCAAAAATTTCCTATTTTTATAGCAAATTTTTCAAAAATTTCCTGTATTTATAGGAAATTTTTCAAAGATTTCCTATTTTTAAAGGAAATTTTTTAAAAATTTCCTATAAAAATAGGAAATTTTTGAAAAATTTCCTATTTTTATAGGAAATTTTTCAAAAATTTCCTATTTTTATAGGAAATTTTTCAAAAATTTCCTATTTTTATAGGAAATTTTTCAAAAATTTCCTATTTTTATAGGAAATTTTTCAAAAATTTCCTATTTTTATAGGAAATTTTTCAAAAATTTCCTATTTTTATAGGAAATTTTTCAAAAATTTCCTATTTTTATAGGAAATTTTTCAAAAATTTCCTATTTTTATAGGAAATTTTTCAAAAATTTCCTATTTTTATAGGAAATTTTTCAAAAATTTCCTATTTTTATAGGAAATTTTTCAAAAATTTCCTATTTTTATAGGAAATTTTTCAAAAATTTCCTATTTTTATAGGAAATTTTTCAAAAATTTCCTATTTTTATAGGAAATTTTTCAAAAATTTCCTATTTTTATAGGAAATTTTTCAAAAATTTTCTATTTTTATAGGAAATTTTTCAAAAATTTTCTATTTTTATAGGAAATTTTTCAAAAATTTCCTATTTTTATAGGAAATTTTTCAAAAATTTCCTATTTTTATAGGAAATTTTTCAAAAATTCCTATTTTTATAGGAAATTTTTCAAAAATTTCCTATTTTTATAGGAAATTTTTCAAAAATTTCCTATTTTTATAGGAAATTTTTCAAAAATTTTATATTTTTATAGGAAATTTTTCAAAAATTTCCCATTTGTATAGACAATTTTTCAAAAATTTTCGATTTTTATAGGAAATTTAAAAAAAAATCTATTTTTGTAGGAAATTTTTAAAAAAATTTTCTATTTTTATAGGAAATTTTTAAAAAATTAAGGAACAGATATTCTAGTATTAATTAGCATCTAGTTTTTTAAATTCTCTAGGTGAATGAAATATTGTCTTAAAATTCCCTTACCCCTTAAATTGATTTTAAGGGACATCTATTTAAGACAAACCATAAGACATGGGGAATGAGAAGACAAAACACAAAACAAATTGCTGTTAATTTTTCTTATTTTCTACAATGGAGCTTGAAGTCGGAAAAGTCCTAACAAAATGATGTTTTCGTGGAAGTAAAGAAACTAAAACTTTTTCGTTCTTCCTTCTTTTCGAAGGAGAAAAATGTCTAAACCTTTTTCGTCCTTACTAGTTTTTGAAAGCACAAGAAGTAGAAGATGTCGTCTGTTGTCTATATCCATTTCGAAGCATGTGGTGTAAATGTCTAAAGGATAACCAGCAAGGATATGTGAATGTTTTTCTTCAACTACTAATTCTGTTGCACTTACAATTCGAGAACAATTTTCTTGTTTTCAAAAGCCCTGAAGGCAGAGGAATTAGTTTTATAAGAAAAGAGGATGGATGTTATTCTTTTTAAGGGAAAATTGATAAATTAAGTGTATCTATTATAACCGCAAATTTGTCACAAGATGAGAGTAAAAAAACTACCAGAATGTAAAGAAAAACGCATCAAAATAACTTAGGAAACGCCAAAAGGGACCTAAACTTATATTAAGGAATAATTTAAAGTTTCTTCAGAAAATTACAAAAAACATATAATTTTATATTAATAAAACACATTTTTGAAAAATTTCCTATAAAAATAAAACATTAAAAAAAAATGCTTTAAAAAAATATAATTTTTTTTTTAACTTCCTATAAAAATAGAAAATTTTTGAAAAATTTCCTATAAAAATATGAAAATTTTTAAAAATTTCCTATAAAAACAAGAAAATTTCCTATAAAAAAAAGAAATTTTTGAAAAATTTCCTATAAAAATAAGAAATTTTTGATAATTTTTCTATCAAAATTAGAAGTTTTTGAAAAATTTCCTAAAAAAAGCTACAAGTTTTTTAAAAATTTCCTATAAAATAAGAAATTTTTGAAAATTTTTCTATAAAAATAGAAAATTTTTGAAAAATTTACTATAAAAATAGGAAATTTTTGAAAAAACAGAAAATTTTTGAAAAATATCCTAAAAAAATAGAAAATTTTTAAAAAAATTTCTATAAAATTTTTTTATAAAACCATGAAAATATGAAATATGAAAAATTTTCAATAAATATAAAAAAGGTTTGAAAAATTTCCTATAAAAATAAGAAATTTTTAAAAATTTACAATAAAAATAAGAAATTTTTGAAAAATTTCCTATAAAAAAAGAAACTTTTGAAAAATTTTTATAAAAATAATCAACTTTTGAAAAATTTTCTATAAAAATAATCAACTTTTGAAAAATTTTCTATAAAAATAAGAAATTTTAAAAAATTTTGTTATAAAAATAAAAATAAGAAATTTTTGAAAAATTTCCTATAAAAATATTAAATTTTTGAAAAATTTCCTATAAAAATATAATATTTTTAAAAAAATTCCTTTAAAAATAGGAAATTTTTGAAAAATTTCCTTTGAAAAATTTTCTATAAAAAAAAGAATTTTTTTTTAAATTTCCTATAAAGCTAATACATTTTTAAAAATTTTCCTATAAAACTAAGAAATTTTTGAAAAATTTTCTATAAAAATAGTAAATTTTTGAAAATTTTCCTATCAAAATAGGAAATTTTTGTAAAACTTCCTTTAAAAATAGTAAATTTTTGAAAAATTTCTTATAAAAATAGTAAATTTTTGAAAATTTTCCTATAAAAATAGTAAATTTTTGAAAAATTTCCTATACAAATAGTAAATTTTTGAAAAATTTCCTATAAAAATAGGAAATTTATAAAAATTTCCTATAAAAATAGGAAATTTTTGAAAAAATTCCTATAAAAATAGGAAATTTTTTAAAAAATTCCTATAAAAATAGGACATTTTTGAAAAATTTCCTGTAAAAATAGAAAATTTTTGAAAAATTTCCTATAAAAATATGAAATTTTTGAAAAATTTCCTATAAAGCTAAGACATTTTTGAAAATTTTCCTATAAAACTAAGAAATTTTTGAAAAATTTTCCATATAAAACTAGGAAATTTTTAAAAAATTTCCTATAAAACAGGAAATTTTTGAAAAATTTCCTATAAAAATAGTAAATTTTTGAAAAATTTCCTATAAAAATAGTAAATTTTTGAAAAATTTCCTATACAAATAGTACATTTTTGAAAAATTTCCTATAAATATAGGAAAATAGGAAATTTTTGAAAAAATTCCTATAAAAATAGGAAATTTTTGAAAAATTTCTTATAAAAATAAGACATTTTTGAAAAAATTCCTGTAAAAATAGAAAATTTTTGAAAAATTTCCTATAAAAATGAGAAATTTTTAAAAAATTTCTTATAAAGCTAAGAAATTTTTGAAAATTTTCCTATAAACTAAGAAATTTTTGAAAAATTTCAGATAAAAATAGGAAATTTTTGAGAAATGTCCTATATAAATAGGAAATTTTTTAAAAATTTCCTATAAAAAAAGGAAATTTTTTAAAAATTTCCTATAAAAATAGGATATTTTTGAAAAGTTTCCTTTCAAAAAAGGAAATTTTTGAGAAATTTCCTATAAAAATATTAAATTTTTGAAAAAGTTTTCATAGGAACTTTTTCAAAAATTTAATATTTTTAAATTTTTTTAAAAATTTGCTTTAACAATTATATGAACATATAACAAACTTTTAAATTTTCCCTCTCCCATTATATACTTTCGAACCCAATTACAAATCCTAATATATCCTTTTCACTAATTATACATTTATATTTTTCTAGCTTCCAAAAAAAACCCAAAAAAAACAAAAACGGGAAATTCCGTTTTAACAAATTTTAGACCAAATGTTTTCCCTAACCTACAAAATTTTTACAAATATTTCGTTTTCTGTGACCACTCTCGCGGAGACCCAACAAAAATATAAATGTACCTCTGCGTGTTAGTCCTTTTGGTTTAGCGGACAATAACAAAACAATCGCTTAAATGACACTAACGACAAAAACTATTTCGTTTAGAAAAAAATATCAAAAATCCTAGAAAAAAAAATCCATTACAAATGGTCACAAAACTAAACCTCATATTTGGGTTTCGCTTACATGAAAATGAAAATGGAAAGAAAATAACAGAAATACGACCAAAATATGAATTTTTCCGTAGTTTTGTGCAGCAATAAACGACATTAAATATTTCCTGTAGATTTTTGGAATGAAAACGATAGAAAAAGAGAGAAAATAATATATAAATTTATAGGAAAATTTTCTATTTTATACAAAAAATTTTTAATAATTTCCAATTTGAAAGGAAATTTTTCAAAAATTTCCTATTTTTATAGGAAAATTTTCAAAAATTTCATATTTTTCAAAATTTTTCAAAAATTTCCTATTTTTATAGGAAATTTTTCAAAAGTTTTCTATTTTTATAGGAAATTTTTCAAAAATTTCCTATTTTTATAGGAAATTTTTCAAAAATTTCCTGTTTTTATAGGAAATTTTTCAAAAATTTCCTATTTTTATAGGAAATTTTTCAAAAATTTCCTATTTTTATAGGAAATTTTTCAAAAATTTCCTATTTTTATAGGAAATTTTTCAAAAATTTCCTATTTTTATAGGAAATTTTTCAAAAATTTCCTATTTTTATAGGAAATTTTTCAAAAATTTCCTATTTTTATAGGAAATTTTTCAAAAATTTCCTATTTTTATAGGAAATTTTTCAAAAATTTCCTATTTTTATAGGAAATTTTTCAAAAATTTCCTATTTTTATAGGAAATTTTTCAAAAATTTCCTTTTTTTATAGGAAATTTTTCAAAAATTTCCTATTTTTATAGGAAATTTTTCAAAAATTTCCTATTTTTATAGGAAATTTTTCAAAAATTTCCTATTTTTATAGGAAATTTTTCAAAAATTTCCTATTTTTATAGGAAATTTTTCAAAAATTTCCTATATTTATAGGAAATTTTTCAAAAATTTCCTATATTTATAGGAAATTTTTCAAAAATTTCCTATTTTTATAGGAAATTTTTCAAAAATTTCCTATTTTTATAGGAAATTTTTCAAAAATTTCCTATTTTTATAGGAAATTTTTCAAAAATTTCCTATTTTTATAGGAAATTTTTCAAAAATTTCCTATTTTTATAGGAAATTTTTCAAAAATTTCCTATTTTTATAGGAAATTTTTCAAAAATTTCCTATTTTTATAGGAAATTTTTCAAAAATTTCCTATTTTTATAGGAAATTTTTCAAAAATTTCCTATTTTTATAGGAAATTTTTCAAAAATTTCCTATTTTTATAGGAAATTTTTCAAAAATTTCCTATTTTTATAGGAAATTTTTCAAAAATTTCCTATTTTTATAGGAAATTTTTCAAAAATTTCCTATTTTTATAGGAAATTTTTCAAAAATTTCCTATTTTTATAGGAAATTTTTCAAAAATTTCCTATTTTTATAGGAAATTTTTCAAAAATTTCTTATTTTTATAGGAAATTTTTCAAAAATTTCCTATTTTTATAGGAAATTTTTCAAAAATTTCCTATTTTTATAGGAAATTTTTCAAAAATTTCCTATTTTTATAGGAAATTTTTCAAAAATTTCCTATTTTTATAGGAAATTTTTCAAAAATTTCCTATTTTTATAGGAAATTTTTCAAAAATTTCCTATTTTTATAGGAAATTTTTCAAAAATTTCCTATTTTTATAGGAAATTTTTCAAAAATTTCCTATTTTTATAGGAAATTTTTCAAAAATTTCCTATTTTTATAGGAAATTTTTCAAAAATTTCCTATTTTTATAGGAAATTTTTCAAAAATTTCCTATTTTTATAGGAAATTTTTCAAAAATTTCCTATTTTTATAGGAAATTTTTCAAAAATTTCCTATTTTTATAGGAAATTTTTCAAAAATTTCCTATTTTTATAGGAAATTTTTCAAAAATTTCCTATTTTTATAGGATATTTTTCAAAAATTTCCTATTTTTATAGGAAATTTTTCAAAAATTTCCTATTTTTATAGGAAATTTTTCAAAAATTTCCTATTTTTATAGGAAATTTTTCAAAAATTTCCTATTTTTATAGGAAATTTTTCAAAAATTTCCTATTTTTATAGGAAATTTTTCAAAAATTTCCTATTTTTATAGGAAATTTTTCAAAAATTTCCTATTTTTATAGGAAATTTTTCAAAAATTTCCTATTTTTATAGGAAATTTTTCAAAAATTTCCTATTTTTATAGGAAATTTTTCAAAAATTTCCTATTTTTATAGGAAATTTTTCAAAAATTTCCTATTTTTATAGGAAATTTTTCAAAAATTTCCTATTTTTATAGGAAATTTTTCAAAAATTTCCTATTTTTATAGGAAATTTTTCAAAAATTTCCTATTTTTATAGGAAATTTTTCAAAAATTTCCTATTTTTATAGGAAATTTTTCAAAAATTTCCTATTTTTATAGGAAATTTTTCAAAAATTTCCTATTTTTATAGGAAATTTTTCAAAAATTTCCTATTTTTATAGGAAATTTTTCAAAAATTTCCTATTTTTCAAATTTTACTAATTGTCTTCCGATTTACTTTGCAATTCTTTACCGTTTTTCTGCTATCAAACCGCCTTCCCCACAGTCTAAACCATAAAACACCAATAGTGTTACCAACCGCATAGTGAACAAATTGTTGGAATAGAAAAAGAAATCAAATAAAGGATATTTTCCTATAAATTATAATAAAATAATTTTCCTATAAAACTAAGAAATTTTTGAAAAATTTTCTATAAAAATAGTAAATTTTTGAAAATTTTCCTATCAAAATAGGAAATTTTTGTAAAACTTCCTTTAAAAATAGTAAATTTTTGAAAAATTTCTTATAAAAATAGTAAATTTTTGAAAATTTTCCTATAAAAATAGTAAATTTTTGAAAAATTTCCTATACAAATAGTAAATTTTTGAAAAATTTCCTATAAAAATAGGAAATTTATAAAAATTTCCTATAAAAATAGGAAATTTTTGAAAAAATTCCTATAAAAATAGGAAATTTTTTAAAAAATTCCTATAAAAATAGGACATTTTTGAAAAATTTCCTGTAAAAATAGAAAATTTTTGAAAAATTTCCTATAAAAATATGAAATTTTTGAAAAATTTCCTATAAAGCTAAGACATTTTTGAAAATTTTCCTATAAAACTAAGAAATTTTTGAAAAATTTTCCATATAAAACTAGGAAATTTTTAAAAAATTTCCTATAAAACAGGAAATTTTTGAAAAATTTCCTATAAAAATAGTAAATTTTTGAAAAATTTCCTATAAAAATAGTAAATTTTTGAAAAATTTCCTATACAAATAGTACATTTTTGAAAAATTTCCTATAAATATAGGAAAATAGGAAATTTTTGAAAAAATTCCTATAAAAATAGGAAATTTTTGAAAAATTTCTTATAAAAATAAGACATTTTTGAAAAAATTCCTGTAAAAATAGAAAATTTTTGAAAAATTTCCTATAAAAATGAGAAATTTTTAAAAAATTTCTTATAAAGCTAAGAAATTTTTGAAAATTTTCCTATAAACTAAGAAATTTTTGAAAAATTTCAGATAAAAATAGGAAATTTTTGAGAAATGTCCTATATAAATAGGAAATTTTTTAAAAATTTCCTATAAAAAAAGGAAATTTTTTAAAAATTTCCTATAAAAATAGAATATTTTTGAAAAGTTTCCTTTCAAAAAAGGAAATTTTTGAGAAATTTCCTATAAAAATATTAAATTTTTGAAAAAGTTTTCATAGGAACTTTTTCAAAAATTTAATATTTTTAAATTTTTTTAAAAATTTGCTTTAACAATTATATGAACATATAACAAACTTTTAAATTTTCCCTCTCCCATTATATCCTTTCGAACCCAATTACAAATCCTAATATATCCTTTTCACTAATTATACATTTATATTTTTCTAGCTTCCAAAAAAAACCCAAAAAAAACAAAAACGGGAAATTCCGTTTTAACAAATTTTAGACCAAATGTTTTCCCTAACCTACAAAATTTTTACAAATATTTCGTTTTCTGTGACCACTCTCGCGGAGACCCAACAAAAATATAAATGTACCTCTGCGTGTTAGTCCTTTTGGTTTAGCGGACAATAACAAAACAATCGCTTAAATGACACTAACGACAAAAACTATTTCGTTTAGAAAAAAATATCAAAAATCCTAGAAAAAAAAATCCATTACAAATGGTCACAAAACTAAACCTCATATTTGGGTTTCGCTTACATGAAAATGAAAATGGAAAGAAAATAACAGAAATACGACCAAAATATGAATTTTTCCGTAGTTTTGTGCAGCAATAAACGACATTAAATATTTCCTGTAGATTTTTGGAATGAAAACGATAGAAAAAGAGAGAAAATAATATATAAATTTATAGGAAAATTTTCTATTTTATACAAAAAATTTTTAATAATTTCCAATTTGAAAGGAAATTTTTCAAAAATTTCCTATTTTTATAGGAAAATTTTCAAAAATTTCATATTTTTCAAAATTTTTCAAAAATTTCCTATTTTTATAGGAAATTTTTCAAAAGTTTTCTATTTTTATAGGAAATTTTTCAAAAATTTCCTATTTTTATAGGAAATTTTTCAAAAATTTCCTGTTTTTATAGGAAATTTTTCAAAAATTTCCTATTTTTATAGGAAATTTTTCAAAAATTTCCTATTTTTATAGGAAATTTTTCAAAAATTTCCTATTTTTATAGGAAATTTTTCAAAAATTTCCTATTTTTATAGGAAATTTTTCAAAAATTTCCTATTTTTATAGGAAATTTTTCAAAAATTTCCTATTTTTATAGGAAATTTTTCAAAAATTTCCTATTTTTATAGGAAATTTTTCAAAAATTTCCTATTTTTATAGGAAATTTTTCAAAAATTTCCTTTTTTTATAGGAAATTTTTCAAAAATTTCCTATTTTTATAGGAAATTTTTCAAAAATTTCCTATTTTTATAGGAAATTTTTCAAAAATTTCCTATTTTTATAGGAAATTTTTCAAAAATTTCCTATTTTTATAGGAAATTTTTCAAAAATTTCCTATTTTTATAGGAAATTTTTCAAAAATTTCCTATATTTATAGGAAATTTTTCAAAAATTTCCTATATTTATAGGAAATTTTTCAAAAATTTCCTATTTTTATAGGAAATTTTTCAAAAATTTCCTATTTTTATAGGAAATTTTTCAAAAATTTCCTATTTTTATAGGAAATTTTTCAAAAATTTCCTATTTTTATAGGAAATTTTTCAAAAATTTCCTATTTTTATAGGAAATTTTTCAAAAATTTCCTATTTTTATAGGAAATTTTTCAAAAATTTCCTATTTTTATAGGAAATTTTTCAAAAATTTCCTATTTTTATAGGAAATTTTTCAAAAATTTCCTATTTTTATAGGAAATTTTTCAAAAATTTCCTATTTTTATAGGAAATTTTTCAAAAATTTCCTATTTTTATAGGAAATTTTTCAAAAATTTCCTATTTTTATAGGAAATTTTTCAAAAATTTCCTATTTTTATAGGAAATTTTTCAAAAATTTCCTATTTTTATAGGAAATTTTTCAAAAATTTCCTATTTTTATAGGAAATTTTTCAAAAATTTCCTATTTTTATAGGAAATTTTTCAAAAATTTCCTATTTTTATAGGAAATTTTTCAAAAATTTCCTATTTTTATAGGAAATTTTTCAAAAATTTCCTATTTTTATAGGAAATTTTTCAAAAATTTCCTATTTTTATAGGAAATTTTTCAAAAATTTCCTATTTTTATAGGAAATTTTTCAAAAATTTCCTATTTTTATAGGAAATTTTTCAAAAATTTCCTATTTTTATAGGAAATTTTTCAAAAATTTCCTATTTTTATAGGAAATTTTTCAAAAATTTCCTATTTTTATAGGAAATTTTTCAAAAATTTCCTATTTTTATAGGAAATTTTTCAAAAATTTCCTATTTTTATAGGAAATTTTTCAAAAATTTCCTATTTTTATAGGAAATTTTTCAAAAATTTCCTATTTTTATAGGAAATTTTTCAAAAATTTCCTATTTTTATAGGAAATTTTTCAAAAATTTCCTATTTTTATAGGAAATTTTTCAAAAATTTCCTATTTTTATAGGAAATTTTTCAAAAATTTCCTATTTTTATAGGATATTTTTCAAAAATTTCCTATTTTTATAGGAAATTTTTCAAAAATTTCCTATTTTTATAGGAAATTTTTCAAAAATTTCCTATTTTTATAGGAAATTTTTCAAAAATTTCCTATTTTTATAGGAAATTTTTCAAAAATTTCCTATTTTTATAGGAAATTTTTCAAAAATTTCCTATTTTTATAGGAAATTTTTCAAAAATTTCCTATTTTTATAGGAAATTTTTCAAAAATTTCCTATTTTTATAGGAAATTTTTCAAAAATTTCCTATTTTTATAGGAAATTTTTCAAAAATTTCCTATTTTTATAGGAAATTTTTCAAAAATTTCCTATTTTTATAGGAAATTTTTCAAAAATTTCCTATTTTTATAGGAAATTTTTCAAAAATTTCCTATTTTTATAGGAAATTTTTCAAAAATTTCCTATTTTTATAGGAAATTTTTCAAAAATTTCCTATTTTTATAGGAAATTTTTCAAAAATTTCCTATATTTATAGGAAATTTTTCAAAAATTTCCTATATTTATAGGAAATTTTTCAAAAATTTCCTATTTTTATAGGAAATTTTTCAAAAATTTCCTATTTTTATAGGAAATTTTTCAAAAATTTCCTATTTTTATAGGAAATTTTTCAAAAATTTCCTATTTTTATAGGAAATTTTTCAAAAATTTCCTATTTTTATAGGAAATTTTTCAAAAATTTCCTATTTTTATAGGAAATTTTTCAAAAATTTCCTATTTTTATAGGAAATTTTTCAAAAATTTCCTATTTTTATAGGAAATTTTTCAAAAATTTCCTATTTTTATAGGATATTTTTCAAAAATTTCCTATTTTTATAGGAAATTTTTCAAAAATTTCCTATTTTTATAGGAAATTTTTCAAAAATTTCCTATTTTTATAGGAAATTTTTCAAAAATTTCCTATTTTTATAGGAAATTTTTCAAAAATTTCCTATTTTTATAGGAAATTTTTCAAAAATTTCCTATTTTTATAGGAAATTTTTCAAAAATTTCCTATTTTTATAGGAAATTTTTCAAAAATTTCCTATTTTTATAGGAAATTTTTCAAAAATTTCCTATTTTTATAGGAAATTTTTCAAAAATTTCCTATTTTTATAGGAAATTTTTCAAAAATTTCCTATTTTTATAGGAAATTTTTCAAAAATTTCCTATTTTTATAGGAAATTTTTCAAAAATTTCCTATTTTTATAGGAAATTTTTCAAAAATTTCCTATTTTTATAGGAAATTTTTCAAAAATTTCCTATTTTTATAGGAAATTTTTCAAAAATTTCCTATTTTTATAGGAAATTTTTCAAAAATTTCCTATTTTTATAGGAAATTTTTCAAAAATTTCCTATTTTTATAGGAAATTTTTCAAAAATTTCCTATTTTTCAAATTTTACTAATTGTCTTCCGATTTACTTTGCAATTCTTTACCGTTTTTCTGCTATCAAACCGCCTTCCCCACAGTCTAAACCATAAAACACCAATAGTGTTACCAACCGCATAGTGAACAAATTGTTGGAATAGAAAAAGAAATCAAATAAAGGATAGAAACCAGGAACGACAACAGTAACTGCAACAACAACAACCAACCAATAACAGTTACAACTTTGTGAGACCTTTAAAATAAATATTGGGTGGTTAAACCAACTGAAAACAACAACAAGATCAGGAACAACAATAACAAAAATTAAAAAAATAACAAGGTTTCCAGAGTGGCAACACTAACAACCTCAAAACTAACTGTACATACGCTCCCGTGCTCTTTCTCTTCTTCACGCCCATAAGTAAGTGCATAGGTTTGCTTATGTGTGTGTCAAAGTCTTTTAAATATTTCAATTGTGAATTCACTCATACATATATATTTACTTGCATGTGAATGTTCATAAATAAATGTTTGGTTTTAGGTTAGTTTTTGACATGAATAACAAAAAAAAGTATGGCAATCTATACAACAAAACGGAAATAAATACATAATGACAAAATATGGCATCCGCTCAGGTGAACTCTGCCAACAATAATAAACAAATAAATGTAATATTTAGTTAACAAAAAGGCCCAGTAGTTTTAAAAATAGGAATTTTTTTTAATATTCTATAAAAACAGGAATTTTTTGAAAAATTTCCTATAAAAATAGGAAATTTTTGAAAATATTCCTATAAAAATAAGAAATTTTTGAAAAAATTCCTATAAAAATAGGAAATTTTTGAAAAAATTCCTATAAAAATAGGAAATTTTTGAAAAAATTCCTATAAAAATAGGAAATTTTTAAAAAAATTCCTATAAAAATAGGAAATTTTTGAAAAATTTCCTGTTAAAATAGGAAATTTTTGAAAAATTTCCTATAAAAATAGGAAATTTTTGAAAAATTTCCTATAAAAATAGGAAATTTTTGAAAAAATTCCTATAAAAATAGGAAATTTTTGAAAAATTTCCTATAAAAATAGGAAATTTTTGAAAAATTTCCTATAAAAATAGGAAATTTTTGAAAAATTTCCTATAAAAATAGGAAATTTTTGAAAAATTTCCTATAAAAATAGGAAATTTTTGAAAAATTTCCTATAAAAATAGGAAATTTTTGAAAAATTTCCTATAAAAATAGGAAATTTTTGAAAAATTTCCTACAAAAATAGGAAATTTTTGAAAAATTTTCTATAAAAATAAGAAATTTTTGAAAAATTTCCTATAAAAATAGGAAATTTTTGAAAAATTTCCAATAAAAATAGGAAATTTTTGAAAAATTTCCTATAAAAATAGGAAATTTTTGAAAAATTTCCTATAAAAATAGGAAATTTTTGAAAAATTTCCTATAAAAATAGGAAATTTTTGAAAAATTTCCTATAAAAATAGGAAATTTTTGAAAAATTTCCTATAAAAATAGGAAATTTTTGAAAAATTTCCTATAAAAATAGGAAATTTTTGAAAAATTTCCTATTTTTATAGGAAATTTTTGAAAAATTTCCTATAAAAATGGGAAATTTTTGAAAAATTTCCTATAAAAATAGGAAATTTTTGAAAAATTTCCTAAAAAAAATAGGAAATTTTTGAAAAATTTCCTAAAAAAAATAGGAAATTTTTGAAAAATTTCCTATAAAAATAGGAAATTTTTGAAAAATTTCCTATAAAAATAGGAAATTTTTGAAAAATTTCCTATAAAAATAGGAAATTTTTGAAAAATTTCCTATAAAAATAGGAAATTTTTGAAAAATTTCCTATAAAAATAGGAAATTTTTGAACAATTTCCTATAAAAATAGGAAATTTTTGAAAAATTTCCTATAAAAATAGGAAATTTTTGAAAAAATTCCTATAAAAATAGGAAATTTTTTAAAAATTTCTTATAAAAATTGGAAATTTTTGGAGTTTTTGAGCCTTTATTTTGAAACCATTGGGTGCATTTAACACAAAAATTCATATGCCGAGAAAATCAAATTTAAATTTAAAGCCAGAAATTATTTAAAATGAAAATTAAATATTGCAAATGATGGAAATTAAAATTAAATGAAATAGAAAATGTTGTTAGTTAAAAAAAAAAGAAATGGAGGTACTTTTTCGAATTTTGTTCCCTTTGATGTCTCTGCGTGCCGGCTGTTATTAACAGTCTTTAGTTTGACTGACTATGGAAATAGTTAAAGCTTGAATGAATGAATGATTGTATAGGAGGCGACTGGAGCAACAAGAGTAGCCGGAATAAAGAAAACAATTTTTTATTATTTTTGAACCTTTTTGTGAAAATTTCAAGTGGTAATTGATAATCTTTTAAGTAGTTAAAAGAACGTATGTGTAGGAATGTTATGAATTATAAACTAAACATAGTTTATAAATGGTTCGAAATGAAGTAACTTGTGACCTAAAGGGTTTCGAGAAAAATTGTAAAATTTTAAACTGAGTTAGAACTAATCAAAGTCTTAAGATTAAAGCTTTCAAACATTACTTTGCTATATGGTCGTTTTGAAAAATCCCATAATAAGAGAATATACCGCTGTTACTCTAATTAGGAAACAACTAAAAAAGACGATTATCAAACAAATGTACATTTCATGAGCACGTGTGTGTGCCTTAGCTTACTCTCACTGCATAATCGTCTCCATTAGTTCTTTCGGAATTTTGGAATTTTTCAAAACTACCATGCTTTAGATCAATGCATGGAAGTGCAAAATCTTTATATTATAGAGTATTTGGTCTAAGGTCTTTTTTATGGCACAAAAAAAAAACTGAAAAGTATGGTCTTTATAAAATTATTTTTGAATTTTGATTTTAAATTTCTGAAAAACTGTTGAAGGTACATAAATGATTTTTTGCGGTTATAAAATTTATTTTATTGCCTATATAAAACATATTTAAAAGTTTTAAAAAATTGGACCCAATTGACTTTTTTTGGCAGTTAAATTTATGATGTATGAAAATTTGTAATTTTTTATAAAATCCTAGTTTCTGGATTTGTTTATGACTTTACGCTCGTTTTTATTTTTGAAATCTAAAGGATATATTTGGGGCCTTATAACTGCATTTCAAACAGTTCCAAAATCGGCTTGACTTTTTTGTTATATGTTCGAAAAAACAAAAATTCTTATAAAAATTAGACAAATTTCGTTCAATACTGTATGTAGGGTGAATGTTGTACAGACTTTAAATTTGGCTAAAAATCATCCTAGAGCTTCACACTTTACAAATATGTAAAAAAATAATAACTCTTAATAAAAACTTTCTTCATCAAAAATTAAAAATAGTAACTTTTTGGAAAAAAAAATTCACTGTTTTTTGATCAGCCAAAAATTTTTGACTTTGGAGATTTCTCAACATAAAACGGTTTAAGGTATTTAAAAACGGTGTTAAAGGTTTTATTTTCTAAACTATTGGCTATAGGTTAATATTTTTTAAAAAATTATGGGTTAAATATCGAGTGCACAATCGGTCAAAAACTAAAAAAAGTAGAAGAAAAAAATTTGTTTTTTAATTTTTGAAATGAAATATCTTGAAACCCATAAAAGTTATTAAAGTCAAGTGAACATGGTTTTTCAAGTTCATTCCAAAATGTAAAAAACCAGTTATATTGGGCAATAATAGAAAGAGCTACACGTTCTAAAAGCTTTTTTACTTCTGAGGTGGTCTACTATGACGCCCAATAACTCACCCTGTGTAAAAACAGACAAACTATAAATCCAAAATTCAGAAAGCTTGGGTCCTCCTTAACAATTCTCTCATACATTCTGAAATAATCAGACTTACAGTTTAGAAGATACAGGTTTGTAACCACATTTTTTGGTTCAAACCACTGTGCCTCGTTTAACGAATATATTGGAATCTTATGTATTTATAGAAAATTAATTTTATATGAAAAGTTTTTATGATTCTGAATTGATGTACTTATTTCATTTAAAAGCACTTGAAATAATATTTAGAGGTTTAAATTTTTTTATAAAAAAATTTCGATTTTATATGAAAAAAATTTCGATTTTATATGAAAAATTGTTTTGATTTTAAATTTTCGTTTTTTTTTTTATTTAAAATCCGTTCATTGTATGTAACTGCTTTCATTATCATACCATGTTTTGATATCAATTTTTTTCTACTCATTTCAATTAATTTATTTTTTGTTAGATCCTGATTTTGTTTTCCTTTTCACATCCTATTTTTAAGCAAAACATTACAAGTGCCTGTAGTTTTTGTTTCTTTAATTAAAAGTTTCCAACGATTAAACGTTAAATTGAGCGCTTTTTGTAATAAAGAATTGTTGCAATAAAAAAGAATAATTTGAAATAAAAATAAATTTGTAAAATAATGAAAAAAATTTTTCTCTTAAGATTTTCTATATGCGCTTCAGTTTTAAAGTTAAGCTCAAATTTAACTTAAAAAATTAAATAAAAGCTCATTTCAAGAAAACTGAACCCTAAATATAGACTACAAATTTGTAGTCAAACAAATGCCCTTTAGTCTTTCTGTTCAAACCACTTCGTTTGGCCGACATTTTTTCAACTTTAAACAAAACAAATTTGAAGCTATTTTTAACTTAACACAAACTTTATCTTTTCCTATTAAAATTTTAATGTTTCCCTTAAAATTTATGAAAAATTTATTTTCAAATAACAATCTCTCCCAATACCCACCTAAAGAAAACGATTATCCAATACAAAATTTTTTAAAATGTCAATTTTTTTTTTTTTTTTCTTCGATTCTAGGACAAACGATAAAATTCTCAAAAGGCCTGTCACACTACTTGGGGATGCCTTCAATATAAAGGCTTTTTTTCCAACAAAAATCCAATATAAACCATCAAAATATATCATAAAATCACCATTTGCCATTGTTTCCCTTAAAAGAGCTACACAAATATAATTCCCCGAACAAAGGCTTTGGCGGTTCTTTTGGAAAAAAAATTGAAGTTTTTGTAAAGTCATATTAAAAATTTCAAATTTTTTTTTTTTTTTGCATATTTCCGCCTATGTGTGTTGGTGAATTGTGCATAAAACTGCAATGCCAGAACAAGAAAAAAAACTCATCATGAAATGAGTAAAATTATAACGGATGTTTTAGTATTGGTAGGGAGTAACTAACACAAATGCAGGAATAATACATTAGAGAACTATGTGCATGAAAAGAAAGCATTAGGGGTAATCAAAATTGGTGGTGGTCATTACTATTACCATTACTATTACCATTACTATTACCATTACTGTAACCATTACTACTACCATTACTATTACCATTACTATTATCATTACTATTACCATTACGATTACTATAATAATCACTGTTACCATTACTATTACTATCACGATTACTATAACCATTACTATTACCAATACTATAACCATTGCTATAACCATTATTATTACCATTACTTTTACCATTACTATTACCATTATTATAACCATTGCTATTATCATTACTATTACCAATATCATTACTATAGCCATTACTATTACCATTACTATTGCCATTACTATTACTATAACTATAACAATTACTGTTACCATTACTATTACCAATACTATAACCATTACTATAACCATTACTATTTCCATTACTATAACCATTACTATTACAATTACTATTACCATTAATATAACCATTACTTCTACCATTACTATTATCACTATTTTTACTATTACCATTACTATTTTTTCAGTTTTTCTCCACAATTACTTTTCAAATTTTCAAAATTAATAATTTGAAAGTTAAATGAACTCAAGCCTGATTAAACCTAATTTTTCAATCAATTCTACAGTTCGAATAATTAATTCCCAAATAAATAAAAGCAAAGGGCACGTTGCATTTACATACATTCATGTAATTTACTTACATACATATGTTGTTGTTGTTCTTCTCTACATGCCAACGGCAAGTGAAAAGATCGAGCAAAACAAGTAATAGGAGAATACACAACCAATTAAACGTAGTGATGTTCGATCAAACTCAATGAGTTAAATTGATGATTATCTCTGCAATTTGACAACTCGACTGTGGTCGAGGGCGCTAAGTGCTGATGACGTCCTGTGGCGGGACAGAAATTGCAATCCACTGAGCCGCGTTTAAAAATAATTTTTTCAGTTTTTCTCCACAATTACTTTTCAAATTTTCAAAATTAATAATTTGAAAGTTAAATGAACTCAAGCCTGATTAAACCTAATTTTTCAATCAATTCTAAAGTTCGAATAATTAATTCCCAAATAAATAAAAGCAAAGGGCACGTTGCATTTACATACATTCATGTAATTTACTTACATACATATGTTGTTAACATTGTTACTATTCTAAAAATAGCATCAAACCAAAAAGTCTTGTTCTTCTCTACATGCCAACGGCAAGTGAAAAGATCGAGCAAAACAAGTAATAGGAGAATGCACAATCAATTAAACGTAGTGATGTTCGATCAAACTCAATGAGTTAAATTGATGATTATCTCTGCAATTTGACAACTCGACTGTGGTCGAGGGCGCTAAGTGCTGATGACGTCCTGTGGCGGGACAGAAATTGCAATCCACTGAGCCGCGTTTAAAAATAATTTTTTCAGTTTTTCTCCACAATTACTTTTCAAATTTTCAAAATTAATAATTTGAAAGTTAAATGAACTCAAGCCTGATTAAACCTAATTTTTCAATCAATTCTAAAGTTCGAATAATTAATTCCCAAATAAATAAAAGCAAAGGGCACGTTGCATTTACATACATTCATGTAATTTACTTACATACATATGTTGTTAACATTGTTACTATTCTAAAAATAGCATCAAACCAAAAAGTCTTGTTCTTCTCTACATGCCAACGGCAAGTGAAAAGATCGAGCAAAACAAGTAATAGGAGAATGCACAATCAATTAAACGTAGTGATGTTCGATCAAACTCAATGAGTTAAATTGATGATTATCTCTGCAATTTGACAACTCGACTGTGGTCGAGGGCGCTAAGTGCTGATGACGTCCTGTGGCGGAACAGAAATTGCAATCCACTGAGCCGCGTTCAAAAATAATTTTTTCAGTTTTTCTCCACAATTACTTTTCAAATTTTCAAAATTAATAATTTGAAAGTTAAATGAACTCAAGCCTGATTAAACCTAATTTTCCAACCATTACTATTAACATTACTACAACCATTACTATTACCATTACTATTACCATTACTATTACCATTACTACTGCCATTACTTCTACCATTATTATAACCGTCACTATTTACATTACTATTACCATTATAATTACTATAACCATTATTATTACCATTACTTTTGCCACTACTATTACCTTTTCTATTACTATTGCCATTACTATTAATTTTACTATTACCATAACTATTACCATAATTATTATCATTAATAAAACCATTACTGTAATAATAGCTGTTACCATTACTATTACCATTGTTATAACATTTTCTATTACCATTACTATTACCATTACTATTACCATTACTATAACCATTACTATTACCTTTACTATTACCATTACTATTAATATTACTATTACTATCGCTACAACTATTGATATTTCCATTACTATTACCATTACTATTATAATTACTGTTACCATTATTACCATTACTAGTTCCAGTTCAGTTCTAGTTCAGTTCTAGTTCAGTTCTAGTTCTAGTTTAGTTCTAGTTCAGTTCTAGTTCAGTTCTAGTTCAGTTCTAGTTTAGTTCTAGTTCAGTTCTAGTTCAGTTCTAGTTCAGTTCTAGTTCAGTTCTAGTTCAGTTCTAGTTCAGTTCTAGTTCAGTTCTAGTTCAGTTCTAGTTCAGTTCTAGTTCAGTTCTAGTTCAGTTCTAGTTCAGTTCTAGTTCAGTTCTAGTTCAGTTCTAGTTCAGTTCTAGTTCAGTTCTAGTTCAGTTCTAGTTCAGTTCTAGTTCAGTTCTAGTTCAGTTCTAGTTCAGTTCTAGTTCAGTTCTAGTTCAGTTCTAGTTCAGTTCTAGTTCAGTTCTAGTTCAGTTCTAGTTCAGTTCTAGTTCAGTTCTAGTTCAGTTCTAGTTCAGTTCTAGTTCAGTTCTAGTTCAGTTCTAGTTCAGTTCTAGTTCAGTTCTAGTTCAGTTCTAGTTCAGTTCTAGTTCAGTTCTAGTTCAGTTCTAGTTCAGTTCTAGTTCAGTTCTAGTTCAGTTCTAGTTCAGTTCTAGTTCAGTTCTAGTTCAGTTCTAGTTCAGTTCTAGTTCAGTTCAGTTCTAGTTCAGTTCTAGTTCAGTTCTAGTTCAGTTCTAGTTCAGTTCTAGTTCAGTTCTAGTTCAGTTCTAGTTCAGTTCTAGTTCAGTTCTAGTTCAGTTCTAGTTCAGTTCTAGTTCAGTTCTAGTTCAGTTCTAGTTCAGTTCTAGTTCAGTTCTAGTTCAGTTCTAGTTCAGTTCTAGTTCAGTTCTAGTTCAGTTCTTGTTCAGTTCTAGTTCAGTTCTACTACAGTTCTTCTACAGTTTTAGTTCAGTTGTAATTTAAATCAAGTTTTGTATTAGTTTATTTCTACTGCTCTTGTAGTTCCTTCTGGATTTTTACATCTTTCTGTAGCTTTAGTGAATACTCCTATTATTTGTATTGCTTTTGTGCAGATTTGTTTGAAATATTGTAAAAACTTTAGTTCTTTATTCTTTTATTTTTCAGCTGCTTTTCTAGCACAAGTCCCCAGTTGGCCGGAGTTTGGGCCTTTTTTGTTTGCTTTTTTGTTAGTAAAAATGTTTAATGTTTTTGCTAGAAAAGAAAAAATAAACCCAAACTAAAAGTTAAATGAAAAAATAAAGTAAATTTACTCGCTATGGTGGTACTTAAAATAATGAAATTATAATGTCGAGCAGAAAAAAAAGACAAGCAAAACTAGAAAACTACAATATGAGAGAACAAAAAATTAAATTAAAATTTAAAAATTATAAAAAAAAAAATTATAATTTTAATTGTACTGAAGAAAAAAATACTTTTTGTAAAGCAATATTTATACATATCAAATATCATATAAAATTAAATTGTAATTAAATTTAATAATTGTTGAAATTTCTTTACTTTTATGAAAATTCATTATAGGAGTATTAAATGTCAAAACAATCATTAAATAAATGTTATTTAAAAAAAAATCATTAATCAATGAAATACTTTTTATATATGTTTAATACATCAATGAAAAGGAAATCATGTCTTAAATGCTACTCTGTTAATTTTTTTATAATATTCAAAAAACTCTTGAACATTTCTGGGAAAAATGTACAAAAAAACTAAAAAGTGTGATTTTTATAAAATCATTTTTGAATTTTGTCTTTAATTTTCTGAAAATCTGTACAAGATGCATAAATGATTTTTTGCAGTAATAAAGCTTGATTTATGGTTTATATAAAACAATTTAAATAATTTAAAAAACTCAAACCCAACTGACCTATTTTTGCAATTTAATTTTTGGAGTATGAAAATTTTCCATTTTTTATAAAATCCCATTTTCTGGATTCGTTTATGAATTTATGCTACTTTTTATTTTTGGTGTCTTAAGGAAATATTTGGGGCCTTATAATTGCATTTCAAGAAGTTTTAAAATCGGCTTGACTTTTTTGTTATATGTTCAAGAACACAAAATTTTTTTTAAAAATTAGACAAATTTCGGTCAATGCTGTATGTAGGGTGAATGTTCTACTGACTTAAAATTAGGTTTAAGGTCATCTTAGAACTCCATTCTCTATGAATATTTAATAAATTAGTAACTTTTAATAAAAAACTTCTTAGTAAAATGTAAAAAACTGATAGCATCTTTTTGAGAAAAAATTGAACTTTTTTGACCAGCGAAAAATATTTGACTTTGGAAAATTTTCAACCTAAAACGGTTCAAGATATTCAAAAACGGTTCTCACGGTTCTATTTGCCAAGCTGTTGGCTATATGTCAAAATTTTTTAAAAAATTATGAATTTAATATTGAATGCACAATGGGCCAAAAACCAAAAAAAGTCGAGGAGAAATATGAGTTTTTTTATTTTCGAAATGAAATAACTTAAAACCCATAGGAGTTATTATAGTAAAGTGTTATTAGTTTTTCTTTGTTTCTTTAAGCTCACTCCAAAATGTAAAAAATCATCCACATTGGACAACAATTGAAACATCTACACGTTCCAACAGCTATTTTACTTCTGAGCTGGTCTACTTTGACGACCAATGATTCACTATGTGTAAACATGGGGTAACCATAAATCATAAATTCAAAAAGCCTGGACTCTCCTTAATAATTCTCTCATACATTATGTTGCAATCAAACTTACAGTTGAGAAGATAAAGATTTACTAAAATTTTTTTTCGTTTCAGACCACTGTGCAGCCTTTGAAGCTGCCCTACGCTTTGCATCGATATGTAAAAATGTACGATCACGGACTCACCAATGTTCAATCGGCAGTCAGCTGACTGTGTGTAATGGATTGTCCTAAAAGTATGCTATACAAATTTTTCTGAAATATCTTACATTTCGATCGATATCGAATGATAAGAAATGAAATTTTGTTGCACTTTGGCAAACAACATTTCAATTTCATTTTGCCAATTCCTTCAAAAACACTTACAACTTTTTTCGTTTTTTTTTTTTTTGCTTTCCCTAGCAATACCTTTAATGCATTTCCTGCTTTCTCAAAATCCCTGCTTCATTCCTTAACTCTAACACTCACACAAACTTGAAAAAATTTCACGAGATTGTCGTTTAAAATTAAAACAGAAAAACTTTTGCGAACAATTTTAATTATGTTGGTCAATGCAGCGTAATTTTGCTGCATTGTTCAATAGTTACTCGGCAGCAAGACAATATCGACATCTGAACAGATGTTGCCTGTCCTGTTACACACTTTGACATTTGCAGTTAAAGGCAGCTAAAGCTGCCTGCTTTGGCAACTTAGTTACGTTTAGCTATTGTTGCAGTTGCCGCTGCTTTCAAATGTTAATGGCCATAGAAATTGAATGTTAAAGTTTCAAACAATAGTCGCCAGCAATATTAAACAAAGGCGAGATACCGGCCTTTGCGTGGTAGCAAAACTTAAATGGAAGTAATTTCTTTCAAGCAGTTGCTCGGTCGAATGCCGTGTTATACCAAACTAGAGCTTTGTTGCAAAAATTCATTAAACTTTTTATTATTTTTGTTCCTTTTTAATGTTGGAGTATGGATAAAAGATATTTGAGTTTATGCTAGTAAATAGATTTCAAATTAAAAACAATTTT
>OW121742.1:113303354-113448854 GCA_933228675.1 Stomorhina lunata
TTTAAAAAATAACGGATTTTAATATCGAATGCACAATCGGTCAAAAACTAAAAAAAAAGTCGAAGAGAAAAATTGTTTTTTTTATTTTTGAAGTGAAATAACTTAAAATCCATAACAGTTATGAAGGTAAAGTATATATGTTTTTCCTTTGTTTCTCTAAGATCATTCCGAAATATGAAAAATCAAGCATATTGGAAATTTACTGAAAGAGCTATGCGGTTCAAAGGCTTTTTTACTTCTGAGGTAGACTATTTTAATGGCCAATAACTCACTCTGTGTAAAAACAGAGTAATTATAAATCCAAAATTCAGAAAGCTTTGGTATTCCTTAACAAATATCCCATACATTCTAATGCAATTGGACTTACAGTTTGGAAGATATAGATTAATTACCACTTTTGTTTTTGTTTCAAACCACTGTGCGTTGGTTTATCATTATACGATTTTGAAAATGATTTTGAAAACTATAAATGTTTGTTTGTTATAAATCTACTAAAACTTTAACGTTGACAGTTACCAATGGCAATAATTCTTTTGTGTGTGAGCAAGCAACAACAAAAAAACTTGAATGAATGCAAATTTCTAAACTTTTCCGCTGGCCATTGGGAAAGGGTTGCCATCAATTGCTCAGAAATAGATTTAAGTCCATTATATTATAACAACTTTTCCAGAAACTCAAATTTCTCTCAGGCTGGCCACCCTTTCCATCATTTTATTTTCCGCTTTTAAATTGCCACACGGTAGCTGTTGGCTGTAGCTACATCATTCGTAGCAATAGGCCCGGTGCATAAATTTTCTAATTATATCTGTGTGATAATAACTTGTGTTATGTGTCAAAAGTTTTCTGTTTGTCAATGATTTTCTATTTCTGTTGATGTTCGTTACAATAAAATCAATAATTGCATAGAACGCATCAAAACCTGAGCGAGGAAAAAAAACTTTTAATTGGATTTTGAAAACGTAGGATTTTTGTATATGTTAATCAGCGGCACCATCATCAATCAGATAAACAATTTTTTTTATTTTTTTTTATTTTTTTATTTTTCAACAAAATCATTATTAATTTAAATATATTTACAAAAGTATTATATTATGTTCAAATAAAATGTTATTTAAATTAAATGGATTTAGCTCCAGAAAAAAAAAGAAACTATAATAGCTGTGTTCCCGTAAGATAAAGAAACTACCCAAACTTCTAAACTGTAAGTCTGATTACCTCAAAATGTAAGAGAGAAATGTTAAGGAGGACCCAAACTTTCTAAATTTTGGATCTATGATTACCCTATGCTTACACGGGGTAATAAAATGGGCCTCAAAGTAGAATATCTCAGAAGTGAAAAAGCTTTTGGACCGTGTAGCTCTTTCAATTACTAACCAATATTGTAGATTTTCTATATTTTGGAACGAGCTTAAAAAAACAAAGAAAAAACATCTTTACTTTACTTTAATAACTGTTACGAGTTTTAAGTTATTTCATTTCAAAAATAAAAAAAAATTATTTTTCTCCTCGACTTTTTTAGGTTTTTGGCCGATTGTGCACTCGATATGAAGCCGATAATTTTTTCAAAAATATTCACATATAGTTAAGCGTTAGGAAAATAAAACTATGAAAACCGCTTTTAAATATCTTAAAGCGTTTTAGGTTGAGTCAAATATTTTTGGCTGATCGAAAAAAATTCATTTTTTTCTAAAAAAAAAGATGCTATCAATTCCTTACTTTTTACATTACTAAGAATTTTTTCTTAAAAGTTTAAGTTTTATTATATATTCATAGAGAATGGAGTTCTAGAATGATTTGAAACTAATCTATAAGTCAGTACAACATTCACTCTATGCACAGCATCGACCGAAATTTGTCAAAATTTTTTGAAAATTTTTGTGTTTTCGAACATATAACAAAAAAGTCAAGCCGATTTTGAAAATTTCTGAAATGCAGTTATAAAGTCCCATATATTCTCTTAAGATTTCAAAAATAAAAAATGTCATAAATTCATAAACAAATACAAAAAATCGAATTTTACAAAAAATGACAAATTTCCATACACCATAATTTGAATTGCAAAAACAGGTCAATTGGGTGTAAGTTTTTAAAATTATTTAAATTGTTTTATAATAACCACAAAATAGATTTTTTTAATGCAAAAAATTATTTATGTAACTTATACAGTTTTTCAGAAATTAAAAGTCAAATTTAAAAAAGATTTTGTGAAAAATACACTTTTTAGCTTTTTTGGACATTTTTCCCAAAAATGTTCAAGAATTTTTTGAATATTAATAAAACGTTAATAGTTTAATAATTTAGACATGTTTTCCTTTTCATTGATATATCAAACATATATAAAAGATATTGCTAACTGGTATAATTATTGCACTTAAAACACACACCTCAGGTCAAAAAAAATTAAAAACACTTGCAAAAATTGTGCAAACATTGACTTCTTTGTTCTTAAATTTTTCTTAAATTTTTTCCAAAAGGCCTCTTTTACGCCACAAGAAAACTAAAAATTCTAGTTTTTATAAAATCAATTTTTGAATTTTGACTTTAACTTTTTGAAAAATTCTACAAGATACATAAATGATGCAATAATAAAGTTTATTTTGTGCTTAATATAAAACAATTTAAAAACAAGTAAGAAAGTACTATAGTCGGTCAAGCCCGACCATATGATATTTTCAGCGCTAGGGTCAAAGGTGTTATTTGTTTTCTGTATAAAGAAAAATATTTGCTAAATTTTGCCACCATACAAAAATTTTCTCGAAACTTTTATATTTAAGCTGTTCCCGTCATTTAGACTTATTCAAAACTAGGGTCAAATGTAGACCGATTACAATTGTTACAAATATTATGGAAAAATTAACTTAAAATTCCTATTATCTTTAGATTTGCGAGCGTTTTAGTGATTTTTGTCTCATTTAGTGCGTTTTTAAAGAAGATTTCGTATGGGAGCTATGGTCAAATGTGGACCGAGTTCAACGAAATTTGGTATAGTGATTTTAATTTACATAACCAGTATTTGTTCTAAGTTTCATATTTGTGCCCAATATATCAATTCCGGGAAGTGAGACCTATGGGAGGTACCATAAATAATGACGAATTTCAGCAGCCATTACGCCATTATCAAAAAAATGATCTGTGCCAAATTTCATCAAATTATCTTTAGAATTGCGACTTGTAGTTTGATTACAAAGTTTATATGGGGGTCCAGCCAACCGTCCAGCCTGACGGACGGACTGACATAGCTAAAACGACTCAAAAAGTGATTCTAAGCCTATTGGTATGCTAAAAGGTGGATCTAAGACAAATATTTATATGCGTTACATACAACATCCGCCTATGGTGGTGAGGGTAATGCTGGCACAATTTTTGCATGAGTTTTTATTTTTTTGACCTGAGGCGTGTGTTTTTAATGCAATAATTGTACCTATTATCAATACTTTTTATATATGTTTTATATATCAATGAAAAGGAAAACATGTCTCCATTGCTACACTGTTAATTTTTTAATAATATTTCAAAAATTCTTGGACATTTCTGGGAAAAAATTTCCAAAGAACTAAAAAGTGTAGTTTTTATAAAAACATTTTTGGATTTCTGACTTTAAATTTCTGAAAAACCGTGCAAGGTAGATAAACAAGTTTTTGCAGTAATAAAGCCTATTTTATGATTTATATAAAGTAATTAAAAAAATTTAAAAAAGTGAAACCCAATTGACCTTTTTTTGCAATTCAAATTATGGTGTATGGAAATTTGTCATTTTTTATAAAATTCCATATTCGGGATTCGTTTATGAATTTGTGCTACTTTTTTATATTTGAAGTCTAAAGAGAATATATGAGACTTTATAACTGCATTTCAGAAACTTGCAAAATCGACTTGACTTTTTTGTTAAATGTTCGAAAACATAAAAATTTTCCTAAAAACTAGACAAATTTCGGTCAATGCTGTACCTAGAGTGAAAGTTATAATGACTTAGAATTTTGTTAAAAAAACATCCTAGAACTTCGTACTTTGTGAATTTATAATAAAACACTATTTTTTATACAAAAAACTTCTTAGTAAAATGTAAGAAATTTGGGAAAAAAATTCAATTTTTTCGATCAGTAAAAAATGTTTGACTTTGAAAATTTCTCAACCTAAAACGATTTAAGATATTAAAAAGCAGTTTTCTCAGTTTTATTTTCTTAACTGTTGGCTGTATGCCAGTGTTTTTTTTTTTTTTAAATTATTATATGTTTAATATTGAATACACAATGGGTCAGAAACTAAAAAAAGTCAAGGAGAAAAATTAGTTTTTTTATTTTTGAAATAAAATAACTTAGAACCCATAAGAGTTATTATATTGAAAATAAGCATGTTTTTTCTTTGTTTCCTCAAGCATATTCTAAAATGTTAAAAATCGAAGATATTAGATAGTAATTGAATTAAGATCTACACGGTTCAAAAGCTTTTTACGTCTGAGGTGCTCTATTTTAAAGCCTAATAATTCATCCTGTTTAAATACAGGGTAACCAAAAATCCAAAATTTATTATGCTTGGGTCAGCCTAAATTAATAGAAAGTAATAGAGATTCTATATAAAAAGTCAATGAATTGTGACTAAAAAGACAGAAAAAAATCAAATGTTCAAACTGAATAGTTCTTCTGTCCAATCAATTCCTTTCTTTGCTTAAACTCTTCTTTTCTCAAGTGAATAATAAATTCTGTTAAACATAACTTCACTTTGAAAAATCCTTTAATCAATGACTAAATACTACGAAATTTTCCTTAATTGGAAATATTTCAAAAAAAAAAAAAAAGTTCATGACACTTTATACGCATTAAAAAAGAGTATTTTTTTTCCTTTCGGCAGTTCTTAGCTTCATTTTAGCTCCATATCCATTACACAAAATTGCTAAGAGCTTGGCCTTTATCATTTTTGCCGCTTTTACCCAAAACTTTATATGCTCATTTTTTATTGTTGTTTTTTTTTTTGTTTCAAACAATCATCAACACAATTGTCAGACTGACTATTAGTATCACATACCAATTCATGTTTTCACACAAGAAAACACTCGAATATTGAGGATGAAAAAGGAAACAAAGAAAATACAGGAAATGAAAATACCTTTGAAGTTTCATTTTCTCAGTTATCATCAATGACAAAACTGGGGAAAAAAACTGGATAAAACTCTAATTGACAATGTAACATCACAAAAGAACATCAAAATATTTATCCCTTTAACTTGGCAACAGTAGAAGACATCAAGCGAACGTGAACATTTGGAGTCTTTATTTACTTGCTTTCTCACTTCTTCAATCAATAGAGGAATAAGAAATCAGACAAGACAAAAGTCTGACAGTTAAACTCAAAAGAGGATGGGGGAATTTTTGAAATTGTTATATTTATAACATTGTTTAAGGGTTAAAAAGGTAAAAATGTATTTATGAAATATTTATGGAATTCAGGTTAAATTTTAATATTTTACCCTGTGAAAACGAAAAACATTTCATGTCAATTGTTTTAAATTTAGCAATTCCCATATTAAATGTCATCTTTCATTTATATTACACTAAAAAAATATCATATATTGCGTATGAGTGATATTTCAATTTAATACAAAATTAAATATTTATCATACGCCCCCACCATCAAAATACAAATAGACTATGGCTAGAGCCATGACGAGAGCGATTATTTCTAAAATAAAATAAAAATTTTCTAAAGAAAAGTTTCCGCAAAAATAAAAATTTTCTACAGAAAATTTCTCGCAAAAATAAAAATTTTCTAAAGAAACTTTTTCGCAAAAATAAAAATTTTCTAAAGAAAATTTTTCGCAAAAATAAAAATTTTCTATAGAAAATTTTTCGTAAAAATAAAAATTTCTATAGAAAATTTTTCGCAAAATTTAAAATTTTCTAAAGATAATTTTTCGCAAAAATAAAAATTTTCTAAAGATAATTTTTCGCAAAAATAAAAATTTTATAAAGAAAATTTTTCGCAAAAATAAAAATTTTCTATAGAAAATTTTTCGTAAAAATAAAAATTTTCTATAGAAAATTTTTCGCAAAAATAAAAATTTTCTATAGAAAATTTTTCGCAAAATTTAAAATTTTCTAAAGATAATTTTTCGCAAAAATAAAAATTTTCTAAAGATAATTTTTCGCAAAAATAAAAATTTTCTAAAGATAATTTTTCGCAAAAATAAAAATTTTATAAAGAAAATTTTTCGCAAAAATAAAAATTTTCTATAGAAAATTTTTCGCAAAAATAAAAATTTTCTACAGAAAATTTTTCGCAAAAATAAAAATTTTCTATAGAAAATTTTTCGCAAAAATAAAAATTTTCCATAGAAAATTTTTCGCAAAAATAAAAATTTTCTATAGAAAATTTTTCGCAAAAATAAAAATTTTCTATAGAAAATTTTTCGCAAAAATAAAAATTTTCTATAGAAAATTTTTCGCAAAAATAAAAATTTTCTATAGAAAATTTTTCGCAAAAATAAAAATTTTCTATAGAAAATTTTTCGCAAAAATAAAAATTTTCTATAGAAAATTTTTCGCAAAAATAAAAATTTTCTATAGAAAATTTTTCGCAAAAATAAAAATTTTCTAAACAAAATTTTTCGTTAAAATAAAAATTTTCTATAGACAATTTTTCGTTAAAATAAAAATTTTCTATAGACAATTTTTCGTTAAAATAAACATTTTCTGTAAAAATTTTTCGTTAAAAAAAATTTTCTATAGAAAAATTTTTTTAACGAAAAATTTTCTATAGAAAAATTTTTTTAACGAAAAATTTTCTATAGAAAAATTTTTTTAACGAAAAATTTTCTACAAAAAATTTTTTTAACGAAAAATTTTCTACAAAAAATTTTTTTAACGAAAAATTTTCTACAGAAAATTTTTTTTAACGAAAAATTTTCTATAGAAAATTTTTTTACCGAAAAATTTTCTATAGAAAATTTTTTTACCGAAAAATTTTCTATAGAAAATTTTTTTACCGAAAAATTTTCTATAGAAAATTTTTTTACCGAAAAATTTTCTATAGAAAATTTTTTTACCGAAAAATTTTCTATAGAAAATTTTTTTACCGAAAAACTTTCTATAGAAAATTTTTTTACCGAAAAATTTTCTATAGAAAATTTTTTTACCGAAAAATTTTCTATAGAAAAAATTTTTAACTAAAAATTTTCTATAGAAAGTTTTCTTTAACGAAAAATTTTCTATAGAAAGTTTTCTTTAACGAAAAATTTTCTATAGAAAATTTTTTTTAACGAAAAATTTTCTATAGAAAATTTTTTTTAACGAAAAATTTTCTATAGAAAATTTATTTTAACGAAAAATTTTCTATAGAAAATTTTTTTTAACGAAAAATTTTCTATAGAAAATTTTTTTTAACGAAAAATTTTCTATAGAAATTTTTTTTTAACGAAAAATTTTCTATAGACAATTTTTTTTAATGAAAAATTTTCTATAGAAAATTTTTTTTATGAAAAATTTTCTATAGAAAATTTTTTTTAACGAAAAATTTTCTATAGAAAATTTTTTTAACGAAAAATTTTCTATAGAAAATTTTTTTTAACGAAAAATTTTCTATAGACAATTTTTTTTAATGAAAAATTTTCTATAGAAAATTTTTTTTATGAAAAATTTTCTATAGAAAATTTTTTTAACGAAAAATTTTCTATAGAAAAATTTTTTTAACGAAAAATTTTCTATAGAAAATTTTTTTTTAACGAAAAATTTTCTATAGAAAATTTTTTTTAACGAAAAATTTTCTATAGAAAATTTTTTTTAACGAAAAATTTTCTATAGAAAAATTTTTTTAACGAAAAAATTTCTATAGAAAAATTTTTTTAACGAAAAAATTTCTATAGAGATTTTTTTTTAACGAAAAAATTTCTATAGAAATTTTTTTAACGAAAATTTTTTATAGAAATTTTTTTTAACGAAAAAAAGAGCTATAACTAGCAATAACTAGAGCCAAGACAAGAACCACAACTGGAACCATGACTAGAGCCATTAATATTTAGATTTATGAATAGGGCCATTACTAAAACCATAACAAGAGTTATATCGGGAACCGTTACTAGAGCCATGAATAGATCCATGACTAGAACTATGACTAGAGCTATAACTAGAGCCATAACTAGAGCAATGACAAGAACCATAACTTGAACTGGAGCCATGACTAGAACCATGATTTCAGCCAGGACTAGAGACATAGCTAGAGTCATGACTAGACCTTATGACTTGAGATCTATGCCTAGAACCATGACTATTAAAATTAATACCAATTGTCATTTTAATTTCAAAATTATCTAGTAAATTAAAATGTTGCCCAAATAAAAAAAAAGTTCATTATTTTAAATTAACTGACATTTCAAAATAAATTTCTCCACGTAATTTTCTGTGTTTATGCAGGAACAGTTACATGACATGTTCTGTAATTATTTCTAATTAAACTTTATCATTTTTTTTCTATGTTTTTTTTTTTTTTTTTGTTTTTGTTTTTGTTCATAATTGGAATCATGAAAACGTGAAAATATGTTTCGGTTAAGCAGATGATGATGTTGGATGTTAGATGCTGCTGATGTTGATGTTGCTGTAACATGCATGTTGTAGCATGTTAAAGAAATTAAATGATAAAGGCAATTTTGGGAGCTTTGAAAGGGTTTAGGTTTGGGAAAAAGTGTGCTAGAGATGGTTTGTGTTAATAACTAAACTAATCTAGAAAATGACATTTCTGTTGTGGCTTAGTAATGAAAAATTTAAAATAAAAAATGTGAGTCAAATGTTAAAATATGAGACAACAAAAAGCAGTTGAGGGTAAAATTATAGTATTTTTCATTTAGAATTTTTCCTTTTTTAATGGAAAAAAAAAAAGTTTAGTTTGTACAAATTTGTTCCCAATTCTAGAGTAAAGTTTATATTATATCTTAACATCAACAGAAAAAAACTTCCAACTTCATAGCACTCGAAGGCAATTTATGCAATTTTATACTAACAAAAAGTCAAGCAGACAGACGGACATACAAACTAAAAGACAAACTAAGGGATGGATGGACGTTTGAACGAACTTACAACTGAAGTTGTCACAAGAACCGGAAACAGCAAAAAAGGCAAATGTGTGTTAATTTTAAGGCGAAAGTGTGAACAAAATACAAAGACCTCAACACTAACATACACACTTACACATCTACTATGAAGTATTTGGTTCTTTGAAAAACCAACATTTTAAAAGAAGAAAATTGTAATAATTTTTATATTGCTCAAAAAAAAAAAGAAAAATAAAAATTTGTTTTATTTTTCTAATCTATTCGTATGAATGTGTATGTATGTATGTATGTGTGTGTGTGTGTATGTCTAATGTATCTTTGGAGTAAAACAAATAATTGCTTATTTCCGCATGACAGCAGAAACTAAAAACACGCAAGATAGTGTGCAATTTTAGAAAATGAAGAAAATAGAAGATAGCCAAAGGTCTTTTTTTAAAAAAAAATTCTATGGAAAATTTTTATTTAAAACTAAAAATTTTCTATAGAAAATTTTTCTTTAAAACTAAAAATTTTCTATAGAAAATTTTTCTTTAAAACTAAAAATTTTCTATAGAAAATTTTTCTTTAAAACTAAAAATTTTCTATAGAAAATTTTTCTTTAAAAAATAAAAATTTTTTATAGAAAATTGTTCTTTAAAATTAAAAATTTTCTATAGAAAATTTTTCTTTAAAAGTTAAAATTTTCTATAGAAAATTTTTCTTTAAAAGTTAAAATTTTCTATAGAAAATTTTTCTTTAAAAGTTAAAATTTTCTATAGAAAATTTTTCTTTAAAAGTTAAAACTTTCTATAGAAAATTTTTCTTTAAAAGTTAAAATTTTCTATAGAAAATTTTTCTTTAAAAATAAAAATTTTCTATAGAAAATTTTTCGTTAAAATAAAAATTTTCTATAAAAAATTTTTTGTTAATATAAAAATTTTCTATAGAAAATTTTTTGTTAATATAAAAATTTTCTATAGAAAATTTTTTGTTAAAAGAAAAATTTTCTATAGAAAATTTTTAATTTAAAAATAAAAATTTTCTATAGAAAATTTTTCTTTAAAAATAAAAATTGTCTATAGAAAATTTTTTTTTAAAAATAAAAATTTTCCATAGAAAATGTTTGTTTAAAAATAAAAACTTTCTATGGAAAATTTTTCTTTAAAAAAAAAAATTCTATGGAAAATTTTTCTTTTAAAATATAAATTTTCTATAGAAAAGTTTTCTTAAAAAATAAAAATTTTTCTTTAAAAATAAAAATTTTCTTTAGAAAATTTTTCTTTATTTTAACTTCTAAAGATATATTATAAATAAAACAAAGAGCAACCAAAATATTTTATTGTAAATTGTAAGGAAATGTTTACACAAACATTATTTAGATGTTTTCATGACGCTTTTATAAAAGTTATCTGGTAACAGTAAAACAGGCTTAAATACCCCTAAAAAAAGTTTTTCAAAGAAATATTTAGATAATTTAAATTTCAGATAAAATTGTATTCTCTTATTTGCAAACCAGAATATGTCCAAAATCTCCCGGAAAGTAACTAAACGGGTTTTACAGTTTTGTTATTTTAAAAATAATCGGGTTTGTTTTCCTTAACATTTTTTTTTTTTTATTTTGATGACTTTTTTAATAATTCTTCTTTTTTAAGCTAAAAAATAAAGGAAAAACTCTTCTCTGAAAACTAAAAGAAATGTCATATTTTGTCAATGTCATTTTCACAGGAGAGAATGATGCTCTGGAAAAAAATGTGGTTTACTTTTACAAATGTAACAGAAATATATAATTTTACGGTTTATGGTTTAATCTTTTGTTTTAGCAAAATTTTGGATTTAAATTAAATTCAAACTTTTAAGTTCTAACTTTAGGAAATATCAATAAAATCCGTTTTGGTCTCCAGAAATAATTTAGAAAAACACCTTTAGTCTGATGTGACTAAAAGCTATATATAATCAAGTATCGGAACTGTGGTCTCGGGAAAATGGTCTACTATAATAAAAAGATTAATGGAAGATTTAGTCCAATGTTGCCTATAGGACTCACATTGTGGTTAATAGCTGAGTATCGCTAATGTTGGTAAGTATTTCTACGTTTTTTCTACAGAGAGACCTCTGGTTCCTATACATAAAAAATTTAAAATTTCTCCAAAAAATACAATTATTGTAACGAGTTTTTTTTTAAACGAAATGTTTCTATAAGAACAAAAAACAAACACCCCAAAGTATGCAACACCTTTTACTCGTATTAGTAATAACGATATCTTTTTACTCACCATAACTTATTCAACATAGATTTGAGTCTTTGATATCGTTTGTAACCACCCTATAAACCTATACCACCCTGTCTTCTTAAATGCTTAGCGCAGACACAGAACCTTCAAGTAGATGCCAGACTGTTACAGGAATATAAACCATCTTAAAAATGGACAAGGGAATAACTCATTTTATTCAAAAAACAGGGTGGTTCTGCAAAGTTTGAAATGTGAAGTAAATATGTATGGTTTGTGCCTGTACTTTCAAGCTGGATTTTTAATTTTCTATTTCCTTATAAAATAATACCACTAATAAGAACATTTTAAAATTAGTGGGCAGCAAATAAGTGGGTATCTGTTTTATTGAAGGACGGGTGGGTGAATAAAAAGAAATGAATGTGGTTCGGAAAAGAAAGGGCGATGAAAAAAAGGCAAACCCCCAGGCAATCAAAAATCCCGTAGGGGGTTTGGTACAGAAATAATTAAAAAAAATCGTTTTGTATTTTTAGGCTGTTTTAAAACGCCCAAAAGAAGCACCTTCAAATTTCTCAATTAAGTGGATGTAAAAAATTTTGGGGATTCAGAAAAATTACCCTGGATTAGGCAACACTTTTTACGATAATTTTGAGTAACGGTATTTGGCAGTGTTTGCCAATGTAGTGTTTCTAAAAGCGGTATACAACACTTGATAACACTGTAAGTAAAATTTCAACTTTCAAATAACACAGAAAAACCCTGAGACACTCCAACTTAATTTTGGGTCGTATAACGCTCCTTTACTTCAAAATCAGGAGACAATGCAATTTTAAATTTGTATTGTCTCTTAAGCTATTTTTATTCTATTCGATTTTTTATCACCGATTACGATGAAATTTCACCAGAATCCGAAAACTTTTCATAATTTTCGTATATACCACGATTTTTTATATAAAAAAAAATTTTGATATAAAGAAATTTTTTATAAAAATGTTTGATAAAAAAAAATGTATTTGTTTTTGATATAAAAAAATTTTCTACAGAAAAATTTTTGAAATAAAAAAATTTTCTATCGAAAAATTTTTGATATAAAAAAATGTTCCATAAAAAAATTTTTGATATAAAAAAATTCTGTATAGATAAATTTTTGATATAAAAAAAATGTCTATAGACAAATTTTTGATATTAAAATATTTTTGATATAAAATATTTTTTTATAGAAACATTTTGGATATAAAAAAAAATTTTATAGAAAAATTTTTGATACAAAAAATTTTTGTTAAAAAATTTATATAGAAAAATTTTTAATATAAAAAAATTTCTATAGAAAATATTTTTATAAAAAAATTTTCTATAGAAAAATTTTTGATATAAAAAAATGTTCTGTAGAAAAAAAATTTTAAATAAAAAAAATTCTATAGAAAAATATTTGATATAAAAAAAATTTCTATAAAAAAAATTTTGATATAAAAAAATTTTCTATAAAAAAATTTTTGATATCAAAAAATCTTATTATAGAAAAATTTTTGATATAAAAAAATTTTCTATAGAAAAACTTTTGATATAAAAAAATTTCAATAGAAAAATTTTTTATAGAAAAAAATGTTTTTATACAAAAGGTTTTTGATATAAATAAATGTTCTATAGAAAAATATTTGATATAAAAAAATTTTCTATAGAAAAATTTTTGATATAAAAAAATTTTCTATAGAAACATTTTTGATATCAAAAATTTCCAAACAAAAATTTTTGATATAAAAAAATTTTCTATAGGAAAATTTTTGATATAAAAAAAATTTGTATAGAAAAAATTTATATATAAAAAAATTTCTATAAAAAAGTTTTGATATAAAAAAATTTTATATACAAAAATTTTTGCTACAAAAAATTTTGTATAGAAAATTTTTGGTATAAAAAAATTCTCTATAGAAAAATTTTTAATATAAAAAAATCACATTATTACTTTCAAATTTTCAAATTAACAATTTGAAAATTAAAAATAAACTCAAGCCTGATAAATCCTAATTTTTCAATTAATTAAATTTAAAGTTCGAATAATTAATTCCCAAATAATTTTTTTATAGATATAAAAAAATTTGCTATAGAAAAATTTTTGATGTAAAAAAATTTTTATAGAAAAATTTTTGATACAAAAAAATTTTCTATAGAAAAATTTTTGATATAAAAAAATTTTCTATAGAAAAATTTTTGATATAAAAATATTTTCTATAAAAAAATTGTTGATATAAAAAGTTTTCTATAAAAACACTTTTCATATAAAAAAGAAATTGATATTTGATATAAAAAAAATTTCTGTAGGAACAATTTTGATAATTTCTTTAGAAAAATTTTTGATATAAAAAAATTTTCTATAGAAAATTTTTGAAATAAAAAAATAGAAAAATGTTTGATACAAAAATATTTTTTATAGACAAATTTTTGATATAAAAAAATGTCTATAGAAAAATTTTTGATATAAAAAAATTTTTTATAGAAAAATTTTTGATATAAAAAATTTCAAAAGAAAAAATTTTGATATAAAAAATTTTCTAGAGAAATATTTTTGATGTACAAAAAATTTCTATAGAAATATTTTTAATATAAAAAAAATTTCTATTGAAAAATTTTTGAAAAAAAAATTGATTGAAAAATTTTTGATATAAAAAAATTTCAATAGAAAAATTTCTGATATAAAAAATTTTAATTTTTGATGAACAAAAAATGTCTATAGAAAAATTTTTGATATAAAAAAATTTCAACTTTTTGAAATAAAAAAAATTTTGTTGAAAAATTGTTGATATATACAAATAAAAAGAGACGACAAGCTATAGCCTTGCCTGAATCCCCGTTTATTTACGAAGGACTTCGATATGCTCTTACCTATTTTAACTGTTGTATCAGTTAATTCTGAATAAACAATATATGGTGATTTCACCCATGCAACATTGTAAAAATCTTAGTGTTCTTTAAAAAAAAACGTACAATCTTTTTAAAATTTATCATGTTCTTTTCATAATATGTTGCATTAAAAACATGGGAAACTGTTATATATTCTACACTCATTCTACGAGCACAATTTTAAAACTTTGTCACAGAGGGGTTAATCAACAATAATTTAGCAATTTTAATAACAATTCAGCGATTTTTTCATAATAATTGGCCACATTTCCATTGAGAGAAAGAAAAACAGTAAAAATAATGTTACCAGATTATTCATATACAGTCCTTATGCATTTTTGCTTTAAACTCCTATTTATAGATTTAGTTTAATAGTTTACTTATTGTTAAATGGAATAATATTGTCATTAAAATGTTTAAAGAACAAAAATAAATAATTTATCATTAAGTTTTACGAAATAATTTTACAACAATTTTGCGTTTTTTTATGTAAGCCATCTGGCATCCTAGTAATTGCAGTTTTTTTTTTTATTGTGCGAGCGACAGTGTATTTGTGTGTCGGACAGAATAAATTTTTTTAGCAAAAGTCGGTGTTAAGTTATTTTGTGCATAGAAAATTAATTAAGTAGAAATAATTAAGGAAAATAATTGTAAAATATAAAGAAAATTCTTCAAAGATTTGAAATTAGTCTAAAGATTAATAAGAAAAAACAAATGATTTAAAGAAATTGTGTTTGGTAGAATTGATTTTGTTAGCAAGAAAATTGTCGGTGAAATTTTCGTCTAGCCCCAACAATGGAGGCAGTACCGCGACTTCATATGCTATCATTTCCCAATAAATCAAGTCCGGAAGGTACTTCGTTTACGGGTTTGAAGAAAGTGAGTAGGAATTTCAACAAATTATTTAATTTTTTTAAGAAATCGCCATCAAAAAGCCTGTATCTTGGCAATTTTCTTTTGGTCGAGAAGGGTAAGGGGTGTTGGCCAAAGAAAAATACTGACTCATCCATTTTTTCATGTTTTTCCATTACTGTTTTTTTGTTTGTTATGCCATTGACTGCAATTTATATTTATTAAAATTCATTGCTAATTCTTTGTTGTTTTTATCTTTCTTTTCGACAACAATGAAAACAACAACGACACCTATAACTACATCTACATCTGCAGTATATAGCCGAATTTTATCAGGAGAATCCGGATAGTTATTCCAAGGAACTGTATGCTTTGGAAACTTTGCGTAATCAAGCCTTAAATACCCCCAAAGACAATTGTGCTATACTCAAGCGTTATTTTTGCCAATTGGAGTCATTGTTGAATCGTTTTCCCAAACTAAGAGACAAGAAAGTGATCTTTCAATTCACCTGGAAAGATCTGTACAACAATAAGGTTCAGGAATACCATGATATAGGCTATGAACAAGCTGCAGTGCTCTACAATGTGGCTGCTGCTCATACACAAGCCGGAGCTGCCGTAAATCGCACCGATATTGAAGGCATGAAATTGGCCTGTACCCATTTTCAATGTGCTGCCTGGGCCTTTGGAGAGATACGTGAACGTTATATCAACATGGATGAATTTGGTGATTGCTTTACTACAGAGCTTTTGGTTTTTATGCAGCAGGTATCATTTGCCCAGGCGCAAGAATGTATTTTAGAGAAGTCTTTAATAGACAATCGTAAACCAAATATTGTGGCTAAGGTAACAGCCCAAATAGTGGTGTATTATGGAGCTGCGTTGGCTGCATTATTGACTGGAGGAGATGAGGGCCCGGTGGCTCATGTAGTCGATAGTGCTGTGTATAAGCAATGGAAAAAATATGTGCGTTTTAAGATTTCATACTTAAGCTGCATTTTGTATTTGTATCAGGGCCAGCATGCGGAGGAGCAGAGAAAAATGGGTGAACGGGTAACGTTGTATGAGGTGAGCCAAAAATCAAAAAACGCAACTTAAATGTAACTGAACAAGAAAAGAAATGAAACTAGAACAGGAACAATAACCGATGAAGCAAAAATTGATTTAGAACGAATTAGAACTCAGTATGAGTTAAACTACAACTGAACCAGCACAGAACTTGAGCTAAGCTAGAACTAAACTAGAACTGAACTAGAACTGAACTAGAACTAAACTAGAACTGAACTAGAACTGAACTAGAACTGAACTAGAACTGAACTAGAACTGAACTAGAACTGAACTAGAACATAAATTAGAATTAATAGTATTTACCAAAAATTTAATTGAAATTTTAATTTAAATGAAATACATTTAAAATATTTTGTACTTAGGCCGCTTGGGAAAAGCTCGAAGAAGCTCGCAAGGAATCCAAAGGTCTACCCGATATAAAAGAGATAAATGAATCCCTCATTTTTACAGCTGATGTCGTTGAGGCAAAGAGAAAAAATGCTAAAAATGAGAATGAGTTCATTTACCACGAATCCATACCCGAATTGGCCACTATATCTGCTGTCCAAGGAGCCAATCTGGTGAATGGCATAGGCTTTTCAGCCACAGATCCCGATGTATCAGGAGAAGACATTTTCGCGCGTCTAGTGCCAATGAAGGCACACGAAGCCAGTTCTATGTATAGTGAAGAAAAGGCTAAACTGTTGAGAAAATATGGCAGTAAAATTGAGGAAAAAGATGGAGAACTAGCCAGTTTCATGAGTTCTCTTACTTTGGATAATTTGAATATCAATGAGGAGAAAGCTAATAAAATACCTCAAGGTATAGTGGATAGATGTGCCGCTTTGAATGCCAATAAAACTGCTATTCCCGAATTAGTACAATCCATGTCCAGATTGGCAGAGATTTGTGGTGATGTCGAGGCAAATCTCAAGGAGATTTCTATGATTCTACAGCAAGAGGAGAAGGAAGAAAAAGAATTTCAGCAATTGACGGGAGTGCAGCGCACCCCCAATGCTCATATAACCGAACTTACGAGAGAATTCCAAAAGTATTCGGAGGCGCACAATCGAGCAGGGGAATCTAACGATACTTTGCGTAAAGCCATGGAGATGCATATTAATAATCTTAAAATATTGGCCAAACCATTGCAGGATATACAACAGTCTGTACCCAAATTAAGCTCTGAACTTAATACCACTGAAGTCTTTAAAGATGTTAAACTAATTGTCAATAAAGTCAATGAAATGAAAGCTCAGCGCTCACAATTTCATGCTGATTTGCGTATAGCGGTCAATGATGATGACATTACCACCAAGATTATAGCCCACGATTGTGAGGAAGAATTGCAATCATTGTTTGATCGGGAAATGTCCAAACATGAACGTTTGACTCAGCTTATAGATCAGAATCTTTTGGCTCAGGAGAATATTCTTAAAGCTTTAACTGAATCTTATGCCAAGGCTGCGCCTGTATTAAAAACTTTGGCGGATGTTAAAACAAAACGAGAAGGTTTCTTTGCCTCCTTGGCAGCTTCATATGATGTGTACGAAGACTTGTTGGCTAAATCAGCCAAAGGCTTAGAATTCTATAATAAGTTATCGGGTGAGTTTAGACATTTTTTTAAATTTTGTTTGCAAATGAATGATCAATTTTTTTCATTTCCAGCCAATGTTCAGAAGCTTTTATCTCGTTGTAAATCGGCACGCGATGTTCAATCCGAGGAACGTCAGCAGCGTTTAAAAAGTGCTAACCATAAACCCTTCTCTTCATCTCTACCTTCCTCACAATTACCCCCAGATTCCTATCAGCTTAACAGCACTTCAGCACCTTTATCTAATCCCTCAAACACTTCCTCTACACCCAAATTACGGGATTACATGAATGCTAAAAAAGCTGCTAAAGATAAAAACATTTCATCTCTAAATACAAATGCAAATAATCCCTACAATCCTACAGCTAATGCTCAGCAATACATACCGCCCATAAGACCCAGTCCTTTAGGTTCAGAGAATCCTACACAGGCCGTTTGTTCGGGAGGAACATCTTATTATCCTCCCACTAGCGGCACAATGCCACCCTCAGTAGGACCCAATGAGCCACCACCACCTTATACACAATTCTACGATGCCCAAGGTGCTGGATATACCAATCCCATGTTTTTGCAATATCAACAGAACGTAGCTCCTCCAGCCTACAAGCCTCAGGCCTCACCAAATTCACAGTTTACAGCTTTAAATGCTAATATGGCCAATTTAAATCTACAGCAACAACAGCCCAACATGGCTTCTAATTCTGCCACTAATGAAATGTCTAACTTAAACGCTGCAGGCAACTACAATCAGATGTCTTACAATTCTTTGGGAAATAATCCCCAAAATTCTCCTCTTGTCTATCAAGGCAATCAAAATTATCTAGCAAATTCTCAAAATTTCAACGCCACTTCACAAAATTATCTTCAAACTAATCCACTTAACAATAATAACACTTCTTCCTCGGTGTATCCTTCTACAGCATCCCCAGCTCCCAATATGATCAATAGTTCTGTATATCCTAATCAGACATCGGTTTCAAATTCCACACAAATGTATACAACACCGGTGGCCACCACAGCTGGTGCTATCTACACACCACAACCCTATTTCTATGGTTCGAATACCCCAGGAGCAAATAATTTAAATTCCAATTACCAACCAAGTCCCCAGCCTTCGAATTATCAAACACCTCCCACAAACGTACCTACAAATCAACCGTTATATGTGGCTACCAATCAACCGGGTTTGCCAACTTCAACAACACTTTTGCAATCGTCCGCAGAGAACATACCACCCACAATGAAGGCTCCATTTGTGGTTAATAATATGCAAGCAACACAAACGCCTCCTTTAATTCAGTCAACCCAAAGCAATCTTCAGCAGATACCACAATCTCAAAATCCCCTACAAGTTATGGGAATTGCTCCCATGCCCAATCCAGTTAATGCTCCTGGATCTTCAGCACCTGTTAATTCAAATGCTAACAGTGCTGATGCTACAAATTCGGCTAAATTTGGTTCGTCATCAAATTCCACCATGCATCCTGGCTACAGTTATAATCCTCAGACAGGCAATTACAACTATAATAGTGGTTACCAACAAAATCCACAATTTTACGGCCATTATACAACTGGAGCTGCAGCCACAAATACCCAAGTTGGCACTACCGACTCGCAAACTGCTGGGAAAATGAACGTGGCAACTGGAATTGATGTAAGTAACTTTTGCACTTGTTCAGTTCTACAATAGTTTAGTTCTAGTTCCGTTCTAGTTTAGTTCTAGTTCAGTTCTATTTCAGTTCTAGTTCAGTTCTAGTTTAGTTTTAGTTCAGTTCTAGTTCAGTTCTTGTTCAGTTCTAGTTCAGTTTAGATCTAGTTGTGTTATAGCTTATCCCAGTTTAATTCTGGTACCGTTCGACTTAAGAAATATTCTTATTTCTGTTTTACTTCCAGTCTCCCATAGTTTCTCACACAAAACCCGCACCAGCTGCCGCTCCTGCAAATGCTGACATAAAAGCATCGTCTGCATTACCAGACAACGCGATGAACTACTACAATGCTCCATATGGCTATCAAACAAATGGTTTAAACCAACCAGCAGCGCCCCTGCAGACTAATCCCGCTGTTATAGAACCAAACCGACCTGATACTCCTCAGCAATCGCAATATCAGCAGACAAATATTTATATGCAAAGTGGTACCGGCACTACAGCTAGTACACAAACAACTAAAAGTGGAAATACCTATGCCACCAGTAGCCAGCAATCACCGATGATACCGGCAAAACAACAAGATAATGCAACACCTAAACCAGCTGAAGTAAAGCCAACAGCGCCTCCAACAGCTGCTGCTGCACCAGCCCAACCAGTGATTAAGAAGTCCTCAAATATTGATCTACTAAGTGATATAGATTTCTCCGCAGTGGCTTCAGTGCCACCACCAATTTTACCACAGCCTGTGTTAAAGCCTCAAGTTGTAAGCAGTCCCCCGGCCAGTCAAGTGGCAGAGCCATTGACTCCCAAAAAAGTAGAACAAAAAAATGAGCAAATAATAGAAAATGAAGAGAAAATTAAACAAGTAGAGGTGAGTTTTTATTAACATTTTCCATTTTTTGTACTTAAAGTTAAATTATATGTTAAGGACTATATAAACTCCACATTGGACACCCAACTTTCACCTTTAACCGGTATATCACCTGTAGCACCTTTACAGCAATTGACTTCTCCAGTAGAGTCCCCAGCTCCCCGTAAATATAGTTACGATAATCTCTCAAATTGCTCCGATATCTCTTCTTTGGATAACTTTGATTGGGATTCTGTTTCCATGCGTAGTGATAAGCCTTCGAACACAGATCAAAAACATTCCGGTTCTACATTCCAGTTAAAACCTCTAGATCCTTTCAGCGATAAGAAAATCCTAAAATATTTCCACAAAGAAGTAGAACGTTTTGAAAAGTTTATTGAATCTTTAAATGTTAAAATGCTTAATGGCCATACGCCTTTATCCACCAAGTGGAAAGAGTTGCAGGATCTTTTGACAAAAGATGCACCCTCAAGAACCACCACAATAGCTAAATTATTTCCCGAAAAGAATCGTTCTTTAGATTGTTTGCCCTACGATCATGCCCGGGTTAAATTGGACAAAGAAACTGATGATTATATAAATGCGGCATATGTTAAGGTTGGTGATCAATTTTTATAAAATTTCTTACTTATATTTAGTTTTTATCTTTGTTAGAACTTGGGTAGTGGCTGTCCAAATTTCATTATATCTCAGACGCCACAACAAAATACGATTAACGATTTTTGGTCCATGATTTGGTCACAAAAAGCTCGAACCATACTCTCTTTACATACACCAAATGAGGTAGATTTTAATTATGTTATAAAATATACAAGTTTTTTGTAATATGTCATTTTCTCTGTAGATGCTTGATCCCTTCTGGCCTCAGTCAGTGGATAAAGAATCAAATTTTGATGATTTCACCGTTAAATGCATTAAAATAATACAATTATCTCACTGCATAGAATATCAATTAAAACTTACCATGTTAGGTGCCGATGCGATTATCGAATTGTCCATATTACAGATTAAAACCTGGACCAAGAGGTATACAACTTTTATTAAAAAAACAAAATTGACTTTAATTTGATTTATTTTCTTTTTCAGCACCCCTCCCTTGGTAGTGGGTATAGCACACAATGCTTTACAGGCTCATCAACAACGTTGTTTGGATTTCAAGGCCCCCTCATCACCTTTGGTTTTGAATTGTTTAACTGGTTCTGAAAGATCAGAAATTGTAGCCATTGGTATCAGTGCCATTTTGGCTACACAAAGCAAACGACCGGTTTTGATAAGTAATTTTAAATTTTCTTTAATTTAATTTTGATAATTTTAAATAAAATTACCACAATTTATTTTAGATGTCGTAGACGTTTGGCTGCGCATTTGCAGCCAAAGGCAAAAGGCCTTGCGTGATGTGGAAACCTTAGAGCAATCTTTGCAAATTGTTTTAAATCACGCTCATGATGTTTTAAATAAAAGTAAGTAAAACTTTATTTTTAAAGAGTTTAAGAATTTTAAACTACCAAATGCTATAATTGTTTTTGAAAAAATATACTTTTTGGTGATAAAATGATTTTTTTTACATTTTTTTTTTATTCTCTAGGAGGCATTATGACATCTTATCAAATGAAAATTGCACCCCAAGTGACCGCTCAAGAGAAACAGGCCACTAAAGATCCCCTCAACGAATTGGATGCTTTATGGAAACTAAAATGATAATACCTAGACCATAAACCTTTAACAAACAAACATAACTATTCCACTTTATGTAGAGGACTGAAAGAACTATGACTAATTTTTACAACTTAACTAAATAATCTACAACAACCCGAAAATGGCCTTTAAAAAAGGTTTTTCTCTTATTTCTTACTCTCAAAATAATTCTATTGTTATTTCTTGGAAACTACTATTTACTAACTAATCAAACTTCATATTCATATTTAAACATAAGTTCAAATTTTCAAATTTGTTAAACAAAAGAAAAAATTAAAAGTATTAAAAACAGACATTACTAATATTTGATCAAAACTTAATTATTTATTTATGTGAAAGAATTATAAAAAAAAAAGATAAACAAAATATTTAACGAAATTCAAATATTGAATATTTGGTAAAAAGAGTTGCAGTAAATATATACATACATATACAAAAATATAACAAAACAAACGAAAACGTTATTAAATACTGAAAAATAACACATTTATTATTGGACAAGCACATTATAATTACATATAACATATACATACTTACATACATACATTAAATAAAGAGAATATTATGGAAACATTAAAAAATGTAATTTTTGTAATTAATATTAAAATTAAATTACATTTTTCTTATAAATTGCAGTTATCTGGTTTCCAGTCTTACCCTGCCTGGCTATATTAAAAAGACTGGAGGTAAATCGAAATAAAAGGAAAAAAATATGTAAAGTTAATGAGAACTTTGCAAAAAGTGAATGTTTCCGAGTTCATGCAAATAAAGGAATAAGCAGCTGAATTGCCGTAAACTGTTTTTGGAAAGGTACCCAGTCTTACCTTTCCAAATTTTCATAAAAAGACTGGAGGTAAATCGAAATAAAAAGAAAAAATATGTGGAATGCAAAAAAATGTTAAAAAGTAAGTTTTAAATATTTATGTAAAGAATTAATTAGAAAAATAATTAAAAAAAATTTTGAATTCAAATTCAGAATTTTTAACCAGATGAACGAACCACTGTATATTTTGTAAAAAGCTAAATTAAATTGAAAATTTGTTAAACAAAGTAAGAAGTACTATGCTTAGTTTACAGTCTAATTTTATATATTTCCTATTGTTTACCATAAAAAATAGTTTAATGCATTTTTTTAATATTATTGATAAATTTTCAAATCTTTCAAGAGAAAACAATTTACTGGGTAGAAATTTACACTAATGGTTCAAAGAGAAACAAGGTACTGGTATTTTTTGTGAAAAATTAGGAATAAATAGTAGTTAAACACTGATTGTAGCATCTTCCAAGCAGAAATATTTGCTTTATTGGAAACAGCTCGTATGATATCTATGATGCCGATATTCAAAAGCGATATCACAATTTACATAGATAGTCAAGCAGCAATCAGAGCAATATGCAATAGAATTATAAGGTCAAAGGTAGTTAGCCGTTGTCGCAGAAAGCTCTAAAGAAGATCAAATATATCAAATTGTCGAAGCTTTATGTGAACTGATAAAGGAAAAAAAATGTGCTAACTGTTGGTAATGCTTATGGAAATGAAGCTACTTAATCGAGGACGCACTATGGATCAATACCCATGGTCTTGTGCATAATCTTACAGTTTTCTGTGAGGTCCTCTTATCTAATCTAATCCGTTATGTGATGGAAATCGATCGTTTTCAAATCAATCGATTTGAGATACATACATATATTTTTGAGAGAATTTTCCCCATTTCCACAAAAAATTCAAACCGAATGAAAGATAAGGTATCAGCCAAAAGGATTAATGTCCAAATTTTCACGATTTGAAAACGATCGATTTCCATCACATACCAGTATGTTCAGATGAGGATTTGTCCGAATCTGTAGAAGGAATCCTCCAATGCCCCAAAATTAGAGGCTCAGACTTCAAGGCAGTAGATTCGATGATGAACTTTAGTATGTGAAGCAGTGCAAACTGTACGATATTGTAGGGTTTATTACCGGACTTAGTTGGCTTAGATAGGTCATTCGTAAATACTCTTATCATTTCTCGCATCTCTTCTTATTCTCCTTTCTCTATCTTTTCCCAGATTCTCAGTTTCCTTCCGCTTCACTATGACATATCTTTAAAGGATCACAATGGAACCCAAGGATCTCCGAGTAAAGGTGTCTTTTTGACACCATCTTTCAAATCTAATTTAAGGCGCGGGAAAATTTATAAATTGCTGTTTGGTTCTGGGTTTCTCAATCACTTTGGGCATCGTGTAATGCATTTCTTTTAGAAATTATATATTTGTTGACATATTTTTTAACAAATCATACAACGAATATGTAGTCTCAAATTCTTGCACTTAACTTGTTGTTTGTCTACTAGGGCGAGAATAACAGCCGAAAATTGGAGTTAACAATCCTCAAGTTGTGACCTCCATTGTTACCCTGATGAAAATGCTGAGTCGTATATAAAGTTTTTAAGCCATTCCGAAAAAAAGTTTTATAAAACTTTCGATATTAATTTCTAAAAATTTAATCAAACATTAAAAGTTAATCGTTCAATTTTCTTCATAAAATAACACCTTAATTGACGTCATGAAACTAAGAACCTTTTATTTAAATGTCACCGTTCTAGTATATTCAATTATAAAAATGCATTAAAAATGATAAATGACCGTTTACTATCTTATCTCCAATGAAATGTTTAAATAAAATGTGTTAAATTAAAACAAATTATTTGTTTTCAACATTTTATTTAAATTCTGTTTTACTGTTGTTATTACGCATTTCAAATAATTTGCCCAAACTTTTGTAGACGTTTTGATATATGACAGTTATAAAAAAAATCTGGAAATAAAAGATTTGGAAACGTTTAAAAAATGTTTTATTTTTATTAAATTTCTTTTTTTGGTTGGTTGTTAAAACAATTAATAATGTTATTTTGTGGGGTTTTTTTTTTTAAACAATTAGCAAATTTTTGTAATTCTTCGCAGTTAATCATTTTGAATTAATAATTTTACATTTACAAAAAAATTAATTAGCACACCAATGTTATGAATATTTTTACTTAAATATCTGCGTCATCTTATTTTACACATAAAAAAGCAGTCTAATTGCAAACAATTATTTTTATTTTTCGGTTTTTGGCCTTAAAAAAAACATTCGTGAATTTTTTTTATTTTTTTCTTAAAATTTATATTTTACAATTATTTTTTAATAAATTTATTTATACATTTTTCATTGTTTTAGTTATTTTTCACGTTTATTTTTGTTATTTTGAAAATTTAAGTTTTTTAGTAACTGAATGTTGTTTTTATACAAAATATTTAAATATTTTGTAATTTCGTTTTTTTGGGAAATAAAAAATAGTTATTTATTTATTTTTACTTGTTTTATTAATACCTAAATTAATTAATAACAAATCACAGTACACAATATAATTAATATACATTTAGCAATAATTAAGCCTTTATTTTGTTACAAAAGAAAAAAGTTTTAATTTATTAGTAAATACAAAAACCGGCTTTTTTATATAAAAAATATTAAATATTTCTTTTATTCTTTGTTTTTAGAAAAAATCTTAAACTTTATTTCGAGAACTTATAAATAAATGTAGAAAAATAGTTAAATATCTAAAATAACAAAAAAAAAAATTTTAAAAATATGTATTAACAATAAATTTTGAGTTTTATTTATTAAAATTAAAAGTGTGAACAAAATTTAAATAATGTAGAAAATATTGGGTCAAGGAATTAACAAAAATGAATATTAAAAATAACTTCAAAAAATTTCAAAAATTGTTTAACATCAAAAATTTATATGAATATGAAGGTAATTCTTTAAAGTCATATTCGAAGTCATATTCGACATTAAAATTCAATTTGAAGCAAAATTTCTATCTTCGAAAAATTTCGAACATCAGAAATTTGCATAAAAACTAAATTTTTCTATAGAAAAATCTTCGATAAAAATATTTTTCTAAAGAAAAATTTTATAATATTTTTCTGTAAACAAATTTTCAAAAAAAATTTTTTCTATAGAAAAATTTTCGATAATAATTTTTTTCTATAAAACCATTTTTCTATAGACAAATTTTCAATAAAAATATTTTTCTATAGAAAAATTTTTGATAAAAATATTTTTCTTAAGAAAAATTTCGATAAAAATTTTTTTATAGAAAAATTTTTTTATAGAAAAATTTTTTTATAGAAAAATTTTTTTATAGAAAAATTTTTTATTATAGAAAAATTTTTTTTATAGAAAAATTTTCGATAGAAATTTTTCTATAGACAAATTTTTGTTTAGAAATATTTTTCTATAGAAAAATTTTCGTTAGAAATATTTTTCTATAGAAAAATTTAAAAATAAAATACTTTTACAGAAAAACTTTCCAAAGAAATATTTTTCTATAGAAAAATATTTCTTTGGAAAAGAAAAAGAAATATTTTTCTATAGAAAAATTTTCCAAAGAAATATTTTCTATAGAAAAATTTTCCAAAGAAATATTTTTCTATAGAAAAATTTTCGTTAGATAAATATTTTTCTATAGAAAAATTTTCGTTAGATAAATATTTTTCTATAGAAAAATTTTCGTTAGATAAATATTTTTCTATAGAAAAATTTTCGTTAGATAAATATTTTTCTATAGAAAAATTTTCGTTAGATAAATATTTTTCTATAGAAAAATTTTCGTTAGATAAATATTTTTCTATAGAAAAATTTTAGTTAGATAAATATTTTTCTATAGAAAAATTTTCGTTAGATAAATATTTTTCTATAGAAAAATTTTCGTTAGATAAATATTTTTCTATAGAAAAATTTTCGTTAGATAAATATTTTTCTATAGAAAAATTTTCGTTAGATAAATATTTTTCTATAGAAAAATTTTAGTTAGATAAATATTTTTCTATAGAAACATTTTCGTTAGATAAATATTTTTCTATAGAAAAATTTTCGTTAGATAAATATTTTTCTATAGAAAAATTTTCGTTAGATAAATATTTTTCTATAGAAAAATGTTCGTTAGATAAATATTTTTCTATAGAAAAATTTTCGTTAGATAAATATTTTTCTTAAGAAAAATTTTCGTTAGAAATATTTTTCTTTAGAAAAATTTTCGTTAGAAATATTTTTCTTTAGAAAAATTTTCGTTAGAAATATTTTTCTTTAGAAAAATTTTCGTTAGAAATATTTTTCTTTAGAAAAATTTTCGTTAGAAATATTTTTCTTTAGAAAAATTTTCGTTAGAAATATTTTTCTTTAGAAAAATTTTCGTTAGAAATATTTTTCTTTAGAAAAATTTTCGTTAGAAATATTTTTCTTTAGAAAAATTTTCGTTATATATATTTTTTATAGAACAATTTTCGTTAGAAATGTTTTTTTATAGAACAATTTTCGTTGGAAATGTTTTTCTATAGAAAATTTTTTTTCTATAAAAAAAACTAAAAAAAAATTCTATAAAAACATTTTCCTATAGAAAAATCTTCGATTAAAATATTTTTATATAGAAAAATTTTCGAGAAAAATATATTTTTTTTTTCTATAGAAAAATTTTCGATAGACATTTTTTTCTATAGAAAAATTTTTAATAAATTCTAAAAAAAAATTTAATTTTTTTCTATAGAAAAGATTTCGACAAAAATACTTTTCTATAGAAAAATTTTCGATTAAGTTTTTTTTATAGAAAAATTTTTGAAGAAATTTTTTTTTTATAGAAAAGATTTCGATAAAATGATTTTTCTATAGAAAAGTTTTTGAATCAAAATCTTTCTTGGCTTTTATTAAAATTGAGATTTGTAGCTTCCTTAACCCAATTAAAGTCCTTTAGTTTATAAAAGGGAAATTAATTTACCATGAAAAGTGAGCTCCCGGGGTAGCTTTGTAATTGGACTGAATATGTTTTAAAAAAATTATAATAAATAGATAAAATAAGCTCAAAATAAATGGCATTTAAAATGACAAAACAAAAAAAAAAAAACAAATCAATTATGGCAAATCCTTTGCTAATTACTGGCTTATTATCCTTACACACTATTCGTTAACCTGCCTTCCAATAAATTAATTTTAATACATTTACAACAAAAAAATCACTTTGTAGACACAAAACACACTAAAAAAGACATCCTATGTAATTAAAGTGAAATACTTTTTCATACTTAATATAAAAAAAACATTTAGAAAATCCATTACAAAAACTTGTTTTCTCTTAACCGAATTTTTTTGGTAATAATAGCTCAAATGGTTAGTTTCATACATGTGTTGGGTATAAACTATTACTTATAAAGTTTTGGCAGACTAATACCATGTCTCAAATTAGTCCCATCATCTCTTATTATCAACCTGTAAATCAATTTCACTTAGTAAAGCCCAATTTTCACTATCACCATGGACATGCAAGCGTATCTCCTTAATAGCACCGATTTTAGCATCTAATGAACCCTCAGCCACGCCCATCGTATCAAAATTTCCCACTATCAGATAACCATCAGTAGTGGAATTGTAAAAACTCCACACCGGGGAGCTTTCACTTAAAGTGTCGGCGGGTAGAACTTCTATGGTAGTATTATAGAAACGATCTGACGGATGCTCCGAATTGCCACTGCGAAAGAGGTAATGCTTCAGTGGTGTTGGCTTATCGAAGGTGAATTGCACAAAGTCTCCCGGTTGCGGCAGCAAACCCCAGAAATAGGTCTCTCCCTTATAGGCTCTCTTCAACTGATAGTTTTTATAGGCCGCAATATTCGACTTAACCTGGGCCGGTGGATTGTGTGGATGGCCATAGAAGGCGGGAACTTTAGAGCCAAACTGTTTATCTTTCAGCTTTTGTACTTTTCCCTTCAGCGATGAACTGGTGCCGATGTGCTGAAATAGCGAGGGATGATAGTGCAGCCAATATTTGGCCCGCTCTTGATTGCAGTGCTTCTGGTCCTGATCGGTGCGACACACTTTCGATTCGATGAAATAGCCGAGCAGCCAGTCGACCGGTTTTTCGTTGTAGAACATTTGGAAAAATGTTATGAGATAGGGTAATTCAGCCGATTTGAACATTTTACCTATGAAACCCAATTGACAGAAATCGAGTAGAAACCAGGGTGGCTGGTCGGGTTTGGTCAAAGCACTTTTGGTAATGGCGAATTTTTTCATGGTCGTTATAAAATGACGTTTGGCTAGGATGTCGTCTTCGAGCTGGACGTAGAAGGTGCCTGGAAAAAGAAGATATCACGTTTAATTTGATAAAAACATATACGTTATATATTACAATCGAGGGTGCTTATATAATTCCGTTATTAGTGTCTATGGGATAATCGTAATCATGGGATATTAAACAGTCTTATATTAACTGTTATATAATCCAATCGTGGGTTATTATGTAGACCAATCTTGGGCTATTTATAGTCTAATTGTGGGCTATTATATAGTCCAATCGTGGGCTATTATATAGTCCAATCGTGGGCTATTATATAGTCCAACCATGGGCTCTTATATAGTCCAATCGTGGCCTATTATAGGGTCTAATTGTAGGATTTTATATAGTTCAATTGTAGGCTATTATAGAGTCGAACCGTGGGTTATTATAGTCTAATCGTGGACTTTTGTATAGTACAATTGTGGACTTTTATATAAACTATTCGTGCGCTATTATATAGTCTAATAGTGGGCTATTATATAGCCCAATCGTGGGTTATTATATACTCCAATAGCGGTCCAATCTTGGGCTATTTATAGTCTAATCGTGGGCTATTATATACTCCAATCGTGGGCTATTATATAGTGCAATCGTGGGTTATTTTGTAGGCCAATCTCGGGCTATTATATAGACCAATCTTGGGCTGTTTATAGTCTAATCGTGGGATATTATATAGTACAATCGTGGGCTATTATATAGTCCAATCATAGGCTATTATATATGCCAATCATAGGCTATTATATAATCCAATCGTGGGCTATTATGTAGTCCAATCGTGGGCTATTATATAGTCCAATCGTGGGCTATTATATAGTCCAGTCGTGGCCTATTATATAGCCCAATCGTGGCCTATTATATAGTCCAATCGTGGGCTATTATATAGTCCAATTGTGGCCTATTATATAGTCCAATCGTGGCATATTATATAGTTCAACCGTGGGCTATTATCTCGTCCAATCAAGGGCTATTATATAGTCCAATTGTGGCCTATTGTATAGTCCAATCGTGGCATATTATATAGTTCTACCGTGGGCTATTATCTCGTCCAATCAAGGGCTATATAATGTCCAATTGTGGGCTATTATCTCGTCCAATCAAGGGCTATATAATGTCCAATTGAGGTCTATTATCTCGTCCAATCAAGGGCTATATAATGTCCAATTGTGGGCTTTTATATAGTTCAATTGTGGGCTATTATATAGTCCAATTGTGGGCTTTTATATATTTCAATTGTGGGCTATTATCATCGGTTTAATAAAGACCAATTGTGGGGTATATAGTAGTGTAATCGTGAGCTATTGTATAGTTGTATTATAGGCTATTATGTCGCCCAATCGTGGGCTATTGTTTAATATAGTCTTGATTTATTATATAGTAAACTCGTGGGCTATTATACAGTTAAATCGAGGTCTATTGTACTATATAGTCATATGTGATTCCTATTAATTTGATGACACATTAAATGTGATTCTAATTCCACTTACCTTTCGATTGTGCATAGGCCATTAGATAGGCGAAATCTAGATTCTGTTTACTTCTCCATTTTACCCTCTCCAATGCATCATTTAGCGTTATACGCAACTTATCTAAATTCGGATAATAGGAGGGCGCCGGAGCTATGATCTCGATTAAACCATTTTCTATGTATGGCTCAAACGAAGCCTCCACTTTCTTGGCTATCAGCTGTACTGTGTCCAAATCCGTTTCGCCTATGAAGACTATAATTAAGGTCTCATTTTGTTCCTCCTCATTCATATTCTCGATGAGATTGCGCAAAGTACCCAAAAGATAAGATTGCTTTTCCCTAACCACGGTGGGTATGCCCAAAACTATGCTGACATCCGAACGACCGTGAGATCTTAAGAGAGCAGGCTTCAAAGAGTTGGGATCATCCAAGAGATGAGGCAGAAAGTGAAAGGAAGTGGGTAGGCGTACATTTGCCGACGAGGCTAAATGCATTTGTTGGGATGTATGCAGTTGAGAGGCATTACGCAGTATTTGTCTAGCCTCGGCCGAAAGGCCATCCAGCAGAGATGAGCCAGCCGCAGGTGAAGAGTTTGAATTAAAGAAGGTGGAGATATTTTTATCCAAACCGACGACTGAGGGCATTGAGGTCACCGATGTTGCGGAGAGATTTTGTAGTTGAGCAACATATTGCGAGAGCAGGGCGACATCTTCTTGACGCGTTCGATACATGGACTCCAAATACTGAAGACGCATATGACACTCGCCCAAACGCTGAGACAACGATTGTTCGGTGGATAGTTCTGGACCCATTATCATAAGGACTATAGCACATGGCAGCAGTATGATGACTAAGGTTAATAAAAGACAACTACGTTGGCGGATCTTAAACATTGTTATCTTAGAGATAATGTTATAAATCAATTAATTTTAAAAAAAATTAAACTTTGAGTGACTTTTTATGATTGTTTTGTAAAAATTAGTTTGAGTAAAAAATTGTATGTGAATAACACTTGAAGAGACTCGTGGGTTCTCTTTTTCTTTAGGTTATTTTTTGGTCATGTATGAGGCGAAGTTTATTTACAGTTAAATTTGAGATTCTCTGAGTTCGTAAAACTCTAGTTTATTGTAAATAGAGAGTAATTTTGTTGAGATGTTATATAAAGAGCTAAGTGGATCATTCAAAAGTTTTCTTTTCTTCTACTCCGGGGTTTCTTAGTAATGTCTGATGTAGGCAATAGAAATTGGTTGAAGTCCTCACTAAGTTAAGAAATATGAAATATGAAGCGATACAAATTTTCTTTTAAGAGGCAAAAGTGTTGAATATGAGGTTCTCTTTTCTTCTTCTCCGGGGTTTCTTGGTAATGTCTGATGTAGAAATAGAAATTGGTTGAAGTCCTCACTAAGTTTTAATAAATGTGAAGCGATAAAAATGTTATTTAAAGAGATGTTCTCTGTTTTCCTTCTCTGGGGATCTTGTTTATGTTTATAGCAAAATTTTGTTTTGAATTTTCGTTTGAAGTCTTAGTTATGGTGAGAAGAGTGTAATGTGAATATTTTTTTTTATAGAGAGCAAATGTGATCAATGACCTCTGACCTCAGGTGATTTTAAACATGTATGATCTTGAAAATCTCTTTGATTATTGAAGTTGAAGTTATGGTAAGTAGAGATGTTCTCTTTTCTCCTTTTCTGGGGATCTTGTTTATATTTATAGCAAAATTTTACAATCTTATCGTCGTTTGAAGTCTTAGTTATGGTGAGAAGAGTTAGATGTAAATATTTGTATTTATAGAGAGCAAATGTGATCAATGACCTCTGACCTCAGGTGATTTTAAACATGTATGATCCCAAAAATCTTTTCGATTATTAAAGCCGGAGTTATGGTAAGTAGAGATGTTCTCTTTTCTCCTTTTCTGTTATGGTGAGAAGAGTGTGATGTGAATATTTTTTTTATAGAGAGCAAATGAGTTATGGTAAGTAGAGAGATTAATTTAGAGGGAATTTTAATCAAAAATATCTCCCTTTTCTGTTCCTCGGGGAATTTTGATGTAGAACTTGTTTGAAGCTTAATTTCTAAATCTCTTGGTTGTTTGAAGTCGAAGTTATGGCGAGAGCGATATTAATATTTCTTTATAGAGAGCAAATGTGATTAATAAGAAACTCTCACTCCTCTTTTCTTAAATGATTTTGATCATGTGCAAAATGTTGAGAACCTTTTCGATGATTGTAGACTAGGTTCGGGTATAAAGAGATGTAGATATAGTTTGTAGCAAAATTTTTGTGAAATATAAACGTTGGTGTGCTTCTCTGAGATGTGTTGGATGTGGGATTTGTAACGAAATTTGTGTAATGTTATTGTAAATATGTTTCTCTGAGACGAGCTGGATGTGCGATGTATTTTAGTATTTTCTTAACAATTTAAATTATCTTTAAATCCAAAACTAATCTCAATTTTCGATGTTGTAAATTATTGTAGTAAAAAAATAATGAAGTTCTCTCTCGTTATGTCGTTATCTCGTTATCTCGCTTTCTCTCTCGCTTGTCCTTTTAAATTTTTCTTATATTTAAATGTAGACTTTAGGTAAAAAATGTATGTAAACCATGTAGATAATGTATAAGTTGGGTAAGTTAGTTTAAAAGTTATTCTTCTTAAGAATTTTTATTGTAGTTTTTTTTCTTCTCAATTTTTAACAATCATAAGATTTCGCCTTAAAAAAGCTTTGATTCGAAATTTTTCGCGAAAGAAAGAAAAATATAAAGAAAGTTTATGGACTTCTGTCTAGCATTTCAAACTTGTAAATATTATAACAAAAAGAGTTTTTCTTAGAGTTTATAAAAGATTTTATAAAATTTTGTAGTTTATCTTCTTTTTTAAATTAAGTTATAGTTAGTTAATCCTTAGCTTTTGTTACGAAATCTCCTCCAGTTTTCTTTGTAATTCAGCAACTTTTTACCTTGTTAGTTATTTCTTTTAAGTATATTTTTTTTATATAGAAAATTTTTTCCTCGATTCACTTGTTTTTCAAAAATTCTTTTTCCTTGTAAACAATTAAAATTTTATGGTTTATTCATTGTTTGTTTTTTTGATTTCTTTCATTCTGCATCCTTTTGTTCCTTTTATAGTTTAAATATTGTTTCTAGTTTGGGAAAATAATCATAATAATAATAATAATATTACTAAAATTCCTTGTACACAATTCCGATTTTTTTATTTAATTATTTTCTTTGAGGATGTTTTATAGTTCCATTGTAATGGCCGCGGAAAATCTAAAAAGAAAGCATGAAAGAAGAATAATTGGTTATTCAAATATAGAACATATTGGATATATAAATTATATGTAATAACAATAGATGGTCCCGCCCAAGTTGCTAGACAAAGCTGAAATGATTTTGTTCAAAAGTTAAAAAAAAAATAAGAGAATTTTACCCCTTTTACCCCATGAACTGAAAAGTACCAAATATCTATTTATCGTTTCTATATGTAATAGTTCGAAAAAGGTTCCACAAACTAGTTTCTACCCGCTTTTTAAACATATTTTCAAAAAAGAACCAAAAAGTGTTTTCTTAACACTTCTTTAAAGGGTCATTAAATTTGAGGTAGGAAGCTCCCAAATTCACAAAAACGCTTGTAAATCTGAAGATAATGTAAATAATAGAAAGTCCTGCCCACATTACTGGATAAAAAAAAACGCTTGTAAATCTGAAGATAATGTTAGTTTAGACTTCAGACCTATAAGCAGGCGTAGGCGCCCTTACTACCAGAAGCCGAAGATTTTTTGTAATTTTCGTAAATATCACGATCATAAATTAAACTCGTGAAAATGGGTGTTAAAAACATTCAGTTGGGATTTGGATGTTAGCAAAATCTAGTTTTGGATAAAAATATTTTTCTATAGAAAAATTTTCAATCACAAAATTTTTTTATAGAAAAATTTTCGATAAAAATATTTTTCTTTAGAAATATCTTTGTTAAAAATATTTTTCTATATAAAAAAATTTTCGATAAAAAATATTTTTCTATAGAAAAATTTTTGATAAAAAAATTTTTCTATAGAAAAATTTTCGATAAAAAAATTTTTCTATAGAAAAATTTTCGATAAAAAAATTTTTCTATAGAAAAATTTTCGATAAAAAAATTTTTCTATAAAAAAATTTTTCTATAAAAAAATTTTCGATAAAAATATTTTTCTATAGAAAATTTTCGATAAAAATATTTTTCTAAAGAAAAAATTTCGATAAAAATATTTTTCTAAAGAAAAATTTTCGATACAAATATTTTTGCATAGAAAAATTTTCGATAAAAAAATTTTCTATAGACAAATTTTCGATAAAAATATTTTTCTATAGAAAAATTATCGACAAAAATATTTTTCTATAGAAAAATTTTTGTTAAAAATATTTTTCTATAGAAAAATATTTGTTAAAAATATTTTTCTATAGAAAAATTTTCGATAAAAATATTTTTCTATAGAAAATTTTCGATAAAAATATTTTTCTAAAGAAAAATTTTCGATAAAAATATTTTTCTAAAGAAAAATTTTCGATACAAATATTTTTGCATAGAAAAATTTTCGACAAAAAAATTTTCTATAGACAAATTTTCGATAAAAATATTTTTTTATAGAAAAATTATCGATAAAAATATTTTTCTATAGAACAATTTTTGTTAAAAATATTTTTCTATAGAAAAATTTTTGTTAAAAATATTTTTCTATAGAAAAATTTTTGTTAAAAATATTTTTCTATAGAAAAATTTTTGTTAAAAATATTTTTCTATAGAAAAATTTTTGTTAAAAATATTTTTCTATAGAAAAATTTTTGTTAAAAATATTTTTCTATAGAAAAATTTTTGTTAAAAATATTTTTCTATAGAAAAATTTTCGATAAAAATACCTTTCTATAAAAAAAGTTTCGATAAAAATATCTTTCTATAGAAAAACTTTTCATAAAAATATTTTTCTATAGAAAAATTTTCGCTAAAAATATTTTTCTAAAGAAAAAATTTCGATAAAAATATTTTTCTAAAGAAAAATTTTCGATAAAAATATTTTTGCATAGAAAAATTTTCGATAAAAAAATTTTCTATAGACAAATTTTCGATAAAAATATTTTTCTGTAGAAAAATTATCGATAAAAATATTTTTCTATAGAAAAATTTTTGTTAAAAGTATTTTTCTATAGAAAAATTTTTGTTAAAAATATTTTTCTATAGAAAAATTTTTGTTAAAAAAATTTTTCTATAGAAAAATTTTTGTTAAAAATATTTTTTATAGAAAAATTTTCGATAAAAAAATTTTTCTATAGAAAAATTTTCGATAAAAAAATTTTTCTATAGAAAAATTTTCGATAAAAATATTTTTCTATAGAAAATTTTCGATAAAAATATTTTTCTAAAGAAAAATTTTCGATAAAAATATTTTTCTAAAGAAAAATTTTCGATACAAATATTTTTGCATAGAAAAATTTTCGACAAAAAAATTTTCCATAGACAAATTTTCGATAAAAATATTTTTCTATAGAAAAATTATCGATAAAAATATTTTTCTATAGAAAAATTTTTGTTAAAAATATTTTTCTATAGAAAAATTTTTGTTAAAAATATTTTTCTATAGAAAAATTTTTGTTAAAAATATTTTTCTATAGAAAAATTTTTGTTAAAAATTTTTTTCTATAGAAAAATTTTTGTTAAAAATATTTTTCTATAGAAAAATTTTCGATAAAAATACCTTTCTATAAAAAAATTTTCGATAAAAATATCTTTCTATAGAAAAACTTTTCATAAAAATATTTTTCTATAGAAAAATTTTCGCTAAAAATATTTTTCTAAAGAAAAAATTTCGATAAAAATATTTTTCTAAAGAAAAATTTTCGATAAAAATATTTTTGCATAGAAAAATTTTCGATAAAAAAATTTTCTATAGACAAATTTTCGATAAAAATATTTTTCTGTAGAAAAATTATCGATAAAAATATTTTTCTATAGAAAAATTTTTGTTAAAAGTATTTTTCTATAGAAAAATTTTTGTTAAAAATATTTTTCTATAGAAAAATTTTTGTTAAAAATATTTTTCTACAGAAAAATTTTTGTTAAAAATATTTTTCTATAGAAAAATTTTCGATAAAAAAATGTTTCTATAGAAAAATTTTCGATAAAAAAATGTTTCTATAGAAAAATTTTCGATAAAAAAATTTTTCTATAGAAAAATTTTCGATAAAAAAATTTTTCTATAGAAAAATTTTCGATAAAAAAATTTTTCTATAGAAAAATTTTCGATAAAAAAATTTTTCTATAGAAAAATTTTCGATAAAAAAATTTTTCTATAGAAAAATTTTCGATAAAAAAATTTTTCTATAGAAAAATTTTCGATAAAAAAATTTTTCTATAGAAAAATTTTTCTATAGAAAAATTTTCGATAAAAAAATTTTTCTATAGAAAAATTTTTGATAAAAGAATTTTTCTATAGAAAAATTTGCGATAAAAAAATTTTTCTATAGAAAATTTTTCGATAAAAATATTTTTCTATAGAAAATTTTTCGATAAAAAATATTTTTCTATAGAAACATTTTGGATAAAAAATATTTTTCTATAGAAAAATTTTCCATAAAAAATATTTTTCTATAAAAAAAAATTTTCGATAAAAAATATTTTTCTATAGAAAAATTTTCGATAAAAAATATTTTTCTATAGATAAATTTTCGATAAAGATATAAAAATTTTTCCATAGAAAAATTTTCGATAAAGGAACTTTTCTATAGAAAAATTTTCGATAAAAAATATTTTTCTATATAAAAAAATTTTCGATAAAAAATATTTTTCTATAGAAAAATTTTCGATAAAAAATATTTTTCTATAGATAAATTTTCGATAAAGATATAAAAATTTTTCCATAGAAAAATTTTCGATAAAGGAACTTTTCTATAGAAAATTTTTCGATAAAAAATATTTTTCTATAGAAACATTTTCGATAAAAAATATTTTTCTATAGAAAAATTTGCGATAAAAAATATTTTTCTATATAAAAAAATTTTCGATAAAAAATATTTTTCTATAGAAAAATTTTCGATAAAAAATATTTTTCTATAGATAAATTTTCGATAAAGATATAAAAATTTTTCCATAGAAAAATTTTCGATAAAGGAACTTTTCTATAGAAAAATTTTCGATAAAAAAATTTTTCTATAGAAAAATTTTCTATAAAAAAATTTTTCTATAGATAAATTTTCGATAAAGATATAAAAATTTTTCCATAGAAAAATTTTCGATAAAGGAACTTTTCTATAGAAAAATTTTCGATAAAAAATATTTTTCTATAAAAAATTTTCGACAAAAGTATTTTTTTTTCACGGACAATGCCGGGTCTCCCCATCTACTTGTTTTTAAATTAAAATGTAAATTTTATTCTATTATTGCAGCATAAATTATATGTATTACTGGGATTATATTAAGACTATAATTAAATTTTAATTGTTAAGTTTAATAATCCTTGTATCGATAAGAAAATAAAAAAGCAGAGCTGTAAATTAATGATTTTTGTTTTAAGGAATTTGTAAAATATTTAGAACATTAATTTAATATTATTTTTGTAACCAAAATGAACGAACTGGACTTGGCTGATATAATGTTTTTTAACAAAGAAATAGCGGTAAACCCGTAAATTGGTCGATATTTTCCTGACTAAGTAGAGGTATGTTGTTATGCCCGGCTACGCAGAAAAATTCAATCTTAGTTGGTTAAAGTCTAAGTTATGGCGGGGGCAATATAAATATTTCTTTATAGAGTGTTAGGTTGTACCGATTACTACAACATTGGACACAGAGATTTGTAAGGGCATTTAAGTGTCAAAATCTGAATTCCGGGAGGACAATAAAATGACTTATTTTAATATGAAATTTTATTAGAAGCTGTCTGTGTATTCATACCGAGAGACGGACATCATTATTGACTCGGAAAGTGATTCTATATCGATCGGCTTTCGTTTTAAGAAAAATTTATAAAACTAAATATTGAATGCATATACATTTTATCGTCAGAAATCTGAACTAGATGGTGCGCTTTAAAAATTTTCCGTCTACAACTTCAGCCGATATAAACTTTAAAGCTGGATTTCCTACCGAAATATTAAGAATTTATAGAATCCCTAATAAAAACAAGTAAGAGTGTTATATTCGGCTGTGCCGAATCTTTTAAACCCGCCATCAAGTTTCGTTCGAAGGTGCAGCTAATTCAAAATGTGGACCGAATTCGAAAAAAGTTGTTACGCTAGTTGGTCATAACTGTCATAGTTTCTAATTTAATAGCTTTTAACTGGCCTTTGCTACATTTGTTTTGGTTTCCGGGAGTGTTTTTTATATGAAAGCTATAGTCAAATATGGACCGATTCCTATAAAATTTGATATACTGACCAATAGTTGCATAAAATTTCTCTATTCTAAATTTAGTCGCCATAGCTATTACAATTCTATTCAATTTATCAGTATTTTTGTGTTTCCGTAAGTTTTTTTATATGGGAGCTATGGTCAGATGGTGACCGATTGTGAAAAAATTTTGCACACTGGTTCCTTGTGCTAAATTTAGTGGCCAAAGCTATTAAAGTTTATCATTTATTGGCATTTAAGTGTATTTCAGGTGGAATTTAGGCCGTTTCCGTAAGTTTTTTGTATAGGCTATGTTTAAATGTGAACCGATTTCGATAAAATTTTATATGCTGCCTAGTACTTATGTAAAACTTATTTAAACCAAATTTTATCATCGAAGATGTTATAATTTGTCATTTATTAGCAAACAAGCGATTATCCTAGACGAGGTTATACTGGAGCTATGTTTAGATGATAACCTATTTTGCTCGATTTCAATACAAAAATTTTCCAAGAAATGAAGAATATTTATGCCAAATTTCAGTGACCTATATCCTTTTGTTAAGGTTTTATCGTGCCGACAACAGACAGACGGATATCGCTCAATCTTCATAGAATTTCATAAGGATTCAGAATATACTTCAATTATGGTGTTTGAGTTAATATCAAGGAAATTACAAATGGAATGACAATCTCAATATACCACCCACTCTTTTTGATGGTGGGTATAAAAAGAATCGAAACGGCAGAAGGCCAAATAATAAAGCTCCCAAATACATATGGTGAGACCGCTATTAGTGTAAGAATGTATCGAGAGTGGTTTCAACGCTTTTGAAAGGGCGATTTTGACGACAAAGACCGGTCGTGGAAGAGAGATCATGACTTATTAAGAGGATCGTTATGGAACGCAATTAATGCGTTTGTGTCAAGCATTGAAAACAAACGACCTCAATACAACGAGAGATACGGTAAAGGGACAGTTTGTACCAAATGTGGTAGGATCGGTCTAGGGGAACTTTGTCCTCCCTACAAATGAAATAAGATTGGAGTTGCATTAGGCGCAAACGCATATTTCATTCGGGACACTCTTTATTATTGAATACGTATTAAGTTATCGTTGTAAAATTATTTGTATAAATAAAATGCACTGATTTTTTTTTTTTTTAATTTTTATTAGCACTTATCTTATATTATTATTATCTTATATGTAAATGTCCATTTCAATTTGTTTATAAACAGTTCACAGACGTGTTTTTTCCATAAATAAATTTTTACGCGATGAGCTTGTTTTTTTTTCAGATAAATATTCAAATGTTAATGAAACTTCTAGTATTTAACATTGCAGTTCATTACCATAAATTTTAAATATTGCACATTTTTCCTTGAGTTATTTATTACCTGAATAAGTTTGAAATATTCAAATTTTTCATATTCAAAATTTTTAATTTTCCAAAATGTTTTAGTATTCAAAATTTAAAATTTTCCAAAATTTTTTAATTTTCCAAAATTTTTTAATTTTCCAGAATTTTTAATTTTCAAAAATTTTTATTTTCCAAAATTTTTAATTTTCCATAACCCGGTAAAATGTTATTTAGTTGATAAATGTTACATTTAACAATAGTTTCTTTATTTTGTATTGTTATTTATTTAGCTGTTTCTCACTTTAATGAATCACTTTGTATTTGAAATTTAACGAAAATGAAAGCATTTGTTTCATTTTAGTTTTACTCGTATATTTTTTTTTTAATTTTATTTATTTAAAATGTTTATTTGAAAACTTTTTCTCACACGACCGGCTTTGAGCAGAGTCTTTGTAGTACTAAGTTCTATGTGCTCAAAGTTAATGTGACATGTCTTGAGAGAATAATGACACGAACTGTATACAAGTAGACTTTTAGTACGAAAGCGAGGGGAAATATTAAGGCCTTAATATGAAAGGCCCTTTCTAATCATAATATAGTTCATAGTCTAGATAAAAGTCTATTTGATAGTCAAGTTTAAAGTAAAATTCATAGTCCATTTAATAGTCTAGTTCATAATTTAATTCCCAGTTTAATTTATAGTCTAGTTCACAGTCTAGTTCATAGTCTAGTATACAGTCTTCCAATTTCGAGCATAATATTCGAGTAATTTTGAATAGGGTTGAACCGCCGTGGTATAGCAGATTAGTCATCCGCCTTGCATACCAGAGGTCCCAAGTTCGATCCCCGGCCAGACCCACTTGAAAAAATAAATTTTCAAAAAACTGGCGATTAACCTCATAACTCAGCTTGCCACTGGTTGGAGTTGGAGCTGGAGTTATAACGTAGGTCCCTTACAATGAGTCTAAAAATAGAATCGGATGCAGCTCATTATCTTGTTCCAATTGGAATGTTGTCGGGGAGTTACATATATATATATACAATTTTGAATATGATTCCGGCGCCCTATGCTCCACTGGGAGTCAAGGATAACAGAAGAAGAATCCGACGCAGTTTCCTCAACACTCCGCGAAAATCAGTATGGGTTCAGTAAGAACCGTTCTTGTTTTCATCTCATCAACACAGTATGAAGAGTACTAGAGCAGTGTAATAAATTCCGCATCCCCATTTACCTAGCGTTTATCGAAGGCTTTTGACAGTGTCAACAGAAGGCTTTTGACAGTGTCAACAGAAGCTATCTATGGATAATTTTAGAAAATCGTAACATGCCAACGAGAGAAGTATTCCTTGTATCCGACGCAGTTTCCTCTACACTCCGCGAAAATCAGTTTGGGTTCAGAAAGAACCGTTCTTGTTTTCATCTAATCAACACAGTAAGAAGAGTACTAGAGCAGTGTAATGAATTCCGCATCCCCATTTACCTAGCGTTCATCGATGGCTTTTGACAGTGTCAACAGAAGCTATCTATGGATAATTTTGGAAAATCGTAACATGCCAACGAGAGAAGTACTCCTTGTATCCGACGCAGTTTCCTCAACACTCCGCGAAAATCAGTTAGGGTTCAGAAAGAACCGTTCTTGTTTTCATCTAATCAACACAGTTAGAAGAGTACTAGAGCAGTGTAATGAATTCCGCATCCCCATTTACCTAGCGTTCATCGATGGCTTTTGACAGTGTCAACAGAAGCTATCTATGGATAATATTAGAAAATCGTAACATGCCAACGAGAGAAGTATTCCTTGTATCCGACGCAGTTTCCTCTACACTCCGCGAAAATCAGTTTGGGTTCAGAAAGAACCGTTCTTGTTTTCATCTAATCAACACAGTAAGAAGAGTACTAGAGCAGTGTAATGAATTCCGCATCCCCATTTACCTAGCGTTCATCGATGGCTTTTGACAGTGTCAACAGAAGCTATCTATGGATAATTTTGGAAAATCGTAACATGCCAACGAGAGAAGTACTCCTTGTATCCGACGCAGTTTCCTCAACACTCCGCGAAAATCAGTTAGGGTTCAGAAAGAACCGTTCTTGTTTTCATCTAATCAACACAGTAAGAAGAGTACTAGAGCAGTGTAATGAATTCCGCATCCCCATTTACCTAGCGTTCATCGATGGCTTTTGACAGTGTCAACAGAAGCTATCTATGGATAATATTAGAAAATCGTAACATGCCAACGAGAGAAGTATTTCGTGTATCCGACGCAGTTTCCTCTACACTCCGCGAAAATCAGTTTGGGTTCAGAAAGAACCGTTCTTGTTTTCATCTAATCAACACAGTAAGAAGAGTACTAGAGCAGTGTAATGAATTCCGCGTCCCCATTTACCACGCGTTTATCGATGGCTTTTGACAGTGCCAACAAAAGGCTTTTGACAGTGTCAACAGAAGCTATTTATAGAATTTAAAAAATCATAACATGCCAACTAGAATTCTGAACTAATTCGGGATATGTACGTGGATTTTAAATGTCGAATCCTACACACTGGAGTTACCTATATGTATCTTGTCACCTATATTTTTTATCCTTGTCATCGACAATATAATATGCACGTCTTTGAATGGTAGACGCGGTATACAAATGGGCACCCTTTAAACAACTCGAGAAGTTGGAATATGCGGATGACGTATGTCTTCTAAGCCAAAGCTCAGGCCACCTTCAAGAAAATACCACTGTTGTATCTTGGGCAGCTGGTCTGGCAATCAATATTTCCAAGACAAAGATTATGCCTGGAGGCTATGGCGTAAACCCGCCAACACACATCAATGTGGATAACGAGGTTATTGTATGTGTAGGTACCTTTAATTACCCTGGAAGTTTGGTGTTTACAAAAGGGGTTATTGAATCGCTTATTAACAAGGCAAAATCAGCATTCGGCATTCTCTGAGCTATTTGGAAATCTCGGCAAATATCAACAACAACCAAGCTACGAATATACAACTCGAATGTCAAGTATATCCTGTATTACGGCTGCAAAACTTGGAAACGCTGAAATGCCATCGATAAGCGCCTGCAATTTCGGGCAGCTGGGCTGGAAGACAAAGATTATGCCTGGAGGATATGGCACAAAACCCCTCAACACACATCAATGTGGATAACGAGGTTAATGGATGTACAAAAGGTGGCGCCGACGAGGATATTGAATCGCGTATTAACAACGCAAAATCAGCATTCGGCATTCCCTGAGCTATTTGAAAACATCGGCAAATATCAACAACAGCCAAGTTACGAATATACAACTCGAATGTCAAGTTTATCCTATATTACGGCAGGGAAGCTTGGAAACGCACAAATGGCATCGATAAAAGCCTGTAAAACTTTGCAAACAAATGCTTACGGCAAATCCTTAATATATGGTGGCCGAACCTGATAAGAAATGAAGATCTACTTGACGCGACAAATCAAATCCCTGCTTCTGCCATTGTTTCAGTCGGTTGTATGTTGTAGCTTTAGTCATAAAGACCTCAGAGCCGCAACCTTTAGTCGAATTTTGCACATTACTAAATGATGGTCGCTATTTATATCTGCTCCGCGCCTCGAGCGTATATTTTTAATTCTTAGTAATGCCAATTGGCGAAATCCAGGTTATTTTAAGCTGTAATTTGTGAGGGAAAATAGTGCCACCCACAACAAGCTATTTTTCGCAGCATACCTCGATCAGTCTTTCTCCATTATCGTACCTTACTCCGACACCGTGTTTACCAATACAACGTTCCAAAACGGTATTGTTTAAGTCTACCTTGGCGTTAAAGTCGCCAAGTATTATAGTAATAACACAGTTATGAACATTTCTGTTCATTCAACTGCTAAGGACGTCATAAAATTCATCTTTATCACTTTCAGATTGGATTTCAGTCGGAGCATAGACATTGATAACACAGGTCAACAGCAAAAATGTGCTCGAGTAGCCACTATATACATTTGATGTATCATGGCTACCTTAGTACAAAAATAGTAAAATTTTTAAATTCTATGGCAAGATTTTTTAAAAAATTTTTTATTTTTTTTTTTAAATTGCAATTTTTTTTAGACGTTTCTTCAAATAATTAATGATAACTCAAAAACTACTAGTCCGATATTATTAAAATAAAATTAGAAAAATTAAAATTTACATAGCCTTTAATTCGTCTATATATTGCGTTTCAATCGGATCAATAGTATCGGAGTTATAATAAAAAACTTAAGAAAAAAATATATTTTTTACGTAAAAATGGCAAAAATTTTCGTTTTAAAAAAATCATCAAAAATCGAAAACGGCAAAAAAACTTCCAGATTTATTATTTTATCGCATAGCGACATATAATAGCAACAAAATGAGATATCGACCAAAAATCGATTGATTTTTTTCGAATTTATTCACAATTTAGTGAATTCGCTCATCTTCACAAAATTTTAGTTTTTTGCTTGATATACGCATTATAGCGGGTTTTCAAATGTATGAAAAGAATAAATTTTCCAATTTCAAGGGGTGCATGTCGGATTATTGTGAGATTTGGTGAGAAACTTCCACCCACAAAATTTTTGTCGAATTGGACAACGTTAACACGTAGCGCATAGGCCCCAAATCTGAAAAATAGCGTATAAATCGAAAAAAATTGTCAAATTTTCAGTTTTTGCAAAATTAAAGCTATTTTTTTCTCCTTTTGCAAAAAAGTGGATCCTGGTCCTTAGGGCAAACACAATGGGATTTCCAATAAGCTACATATCTTTAAAATCGGTTAAACAGTTTTCGAGTTACTACAATTTGCACTGGCCATTACATGTCCTTGAGGACTTGCCGAAGACGATTTACAAAAACATTTTATTTAGTTTAAAATCTTTTATTTTTTTCTTTTTTAACTTACAATATACATGTCAACAATAAAATATAAAATTTCGTTAAATTGACGGATATCTTCCTATTACACAACGCAACAAAATAAAAAAATTCGAACAAATTTTTTGCCGTTTTCGATTTTTCATGATTTTTTTAAAACGAAAATTTTTGCCATTTTTATGTAAAAAATATATTTTTTTCCTAAGTTTTTTATTATAACTCCGATACTATTGATCCCATTGAAACGCGATATATAGACGAATTAAAAGCTATGTAAATCTTAATTTTAATGATTTTATTTTAATAATATCGGACTAGTAGTTTTTGAGTTATCATTAATTATTTGAAGAAACGTCTAAAAAAAATTGCAATTTAAAAAAAAAATTAAAAAAAAATCTTGCCATAGAATTTAAAAATTTTTACCATTTTTGTATAAAGGTAGTCATGATACATCAAAATTGTATAGTGGTTTTAAGAGCACATGAAATTTTTTTTATTTTGTTGTGCTGTGTAATTACCAAATTGCGAGCTTTAGTTTTGATTATTATTGTCATGAGCCTTTCACTGATAGTATACATACCATGCTATAATGGACATAGCTATTTTTTTCGATATTAGGAATTCCACACCCCTACTATGTTCATTGCCTTTTGGGCGGCCGGAGTAAAGAATCTCCCCTTGCCCTATCCATCTTGCTTCTTGCACCGCCAGGAAATCAATTTTATAACACAACATTTCTCGTCTTAGTTTATCGAATTTCCCATGTTTCGTATAGCGTGCGTACGAACATAATCCAATATAATGCCCATTAGAAGGCCCACAAGACTCAACCTTTTCCCTCGAATCTTCTATAGTATAAAAGTACAGCCCTCTTGCATGAGTATAAATAAATTTATTAAGTGTGAGTGTAAGTATATTATTTTTTTAAACAATTGTTACTACTATTAAACTTAATTAAACTTATAAAGCTTGTTTTCTTTTAACGATTATTTTGATTTGTTTTTGGTTTCTTATAGCATGTATGCACTTCATTTCTTATTACTCAATTGTTGGGTCCGGCCTACTGAAAAGCTATTGAAATGGATAAAGGAGGTGGGAGATGTCATCATGCAATTTTTTGTTTTTTTTTTGCTATTTTATAATTTTTACAGAACGATGATTTTTAAAAGACGGCAAGCCGTTATGCCTTGTTTTTTAGTTTTACAATACCCTACACATTAAGCTATACATACACCAAAGTAGATAGTGCATAAAGTTTAATGCGATGGACTTGGGACCTTTAACTTTATCAGAAAATGATACTGAACAAATTATTGCTGTTTACAGATAAAGAGTTTATTCAACAGACATGCATTTACATAAAAAAAAGTTTATCTGTCTGTGAATTGAGACTAATTGGTTTGTAAACACATTTTTTTATGGTCATTTACGCCGGATTGTACTTTACGGTACTTTATGGTTGTGCTGGATATGTTGGTCCTTCGAACCGGATTCTGCGTTTATAAGAAAAAGATACAGTAGTGCAAAAAAACTGGTATACACAAAAAGGTTAAGGTTGTCATTTAATCAAATGATCGATCTTACGACTTTAATGGTTGTAGATCAATCAAGCGATATACATGGTAGTATTAAACATGGAGTTACCAGCCACATTTTAGGGAAATATTTACCAGCATTCTTTCATTACTAAAGAGTGTTCTAAAAAAAATATGCATTTACTATTTTAGACAAAATTTATCCATAGTGCAAGAAATAATTTATTTTTTGATCAAGTTAGTTTCTATAGATATGTCAGATACTATTATTTTAGAAATTATTAATTTTCAATAGTTATTTCAATCAAAATGGACTGCGAAAAAAAGTTCGTGAAAATATAATTAAAACTTTTCAAAAATCCGACTTCTAAAAAAATAGCCAAAAATTTGAAAATTGACCCTCAAACGGTTTCTAATGCCATCAGACGGTATAAGGACAACCTGAGCATTGAAAGAAAACCTGGATCAGGGAGGAAAAAAGGTCCTACAGATATTGGTAAGGCAAAAGAAGTCGAGCGACTCTTTGGAAGAGCGCCTAACACTTCTTTAAGAAAAGCAGCTCGTACGGTGAAATGTTCTACGAATTTTGCACATAGAGTCAAAGCTTATGCTGGACTGAAGACATACAAAGTCCAAAAGGTTCCAGATCGCAATGCTAGAAAGAACTTAGAAGCAAAAAAAACGAGCGAAAAAATTGAAGTCTGATTTTATAAAAAAATACACCTGTTGTGTGATGGATGATGAAACATACGTACTGGCAGACTTTTCTCAACTTCCTGGTCAAGATTTTTATGTTGCTGATAAACGGGGCAATGTTCGGCAAGAGTTTCGCACAAAAAAACAAACAAAATTCCCTAAGAAGTTTCTCGTGTGGCAAGCTATTTGCAGTTGTGGCAAAAGAAGTAAAGTATTTGTGGCATCTGGCACAATAAACACAGAAATTTATATAAAGGAGTGCCTACAAAAACGGTTGTTACCCTTTTTAAGAGAGCACAGAGTGACTACATTTTTTTGGCCCGATTTGGCATCATGCCATTATGGAAAAAAGGCACTTGAGTGGTACTCAAAGAATAATGTCATTTTTGTACCACGAGAGGCAAATCCAACTAACTGTCCAGAACTTCGGCCTGTGGAAAGGTATTGGGCTCTGGTAAAAAAGGAATTGAAGAACACAGGAAAGATTTCCAAGAACATGTCCGATTTTAAGCGCAGGTGGAACACATGCTCCAAAAAGGTATCAGAAACAACTGTAAAATCTTTAATGGGAGGGTTTCCGAAAAAAGTCGATAATTTTGCAAAACCCGAGTACTAAGTAAACATTTTAATGCTAAATGATTTTGTATAATATGTCATTATATTTGCATATTTTGTAGAGTTTATATATTAAAAGGTTTGATTTTTATTTAAGAAAATCCAACTACAAATTTTATTTAGAGCACTCTTTATATCGTCATGTATTTGCAAAAATTTCTCACAAAAACTAAAGTTTAATCCCAATCAAAATGACGTTATATGTTTAGTTTTTGATATTGTCATGTGTCATATATCCAAAGCAGAGAAGACCGATCATTCTTTAAGACGTTTTAGTATTTAGTTTATCGACTTTATGAAGGCCTTTGACAGTGTCAACAGAAGTTATCTATGGAGAATTTTAGAAAATCGTAACATGTCAACGAAAATTCAAAACTTAATTCGGGAAATGTACGTGGATTTTAAATGTCGAATCCTACACAAGCGTTAATTGTCAAATCCGTTCGAAGTCACTACTGGAGTAAGGCAAAGATGTATCTTGTCATCAATACTTTTTATCCTTGTCATCGAATGAATAAAAGGTTTTCGGCTTTGAACGGTAGACGCGGTTTCCCATGGACAGCCTTTAAACAACTCGAAGACTTAGAATATGCTGATGACGTAAGTCTTCTAAGCCAAAGCTTAGGCCTTCTTCAAGAAAATACTAACGCTATCACTGTTGAATCTCGGGCAGCTGGGCTGGAAATCAATATTTGCAAGACAAAGATATTGCCTGGAGGCTATGGCGCAAACCTGTCCAAACACATCAATGTGAATAACGAGGTTAGTGGATGTGTAGGATGTACTGTTGAATCTCGGTCTGGAAATCAATCAGCCTTATTACGGTTGTCGAATATACGACTTCGACTACGACAGTAAGTACTAGATTAAAGAAAACATCAACACAATTTCATTAATCTAGTACTAACTGTCGTAGTCGAAGTCGTATATTCGACAACCGTAATAAGGCTGAATATTTCCAAAACAGAGATTTTGCCTGGAGGCTATGGCGCAAACCTCTCAACACACATCAATGTGGATAACGAGGTTATTGGATGTGTAGGTACCTTTAAATACCTTGGAAGTTTGGTATCTACAAATGGTGGCGCCAATGAGGATATTAAAACGCTTATTAACAAGGCAAAATCTGCATTCGGCATTCTCCAAGCTATTTGTAAATCTCGGCAAATATCAACAACAACCAATTTACGAATATACAACTCGAATGTCAAGTCCATTTTGTATTACGGCTGCGAAACTTGGAAACGCAAACAAATGCTTACGGCAAACCCTTAACTTAGCGCAACAAATCAAATACCTGCTTCTATAGAGGTATATCAACGGTATATCAATAGGTAGGCCAAATACCAATATTGCTAGACAAGCGCTTCGTTGGAATCCACAAGGAAGAGGCCGTCCTGTTGGTACATCTGATAGAACGTGGAGAAGGTCAATTGATGCAAAGCTGCAAGTAGCAAGATTTTCTAGGAATGAAGTATGTCTAACATCTCGCAATAGAGTCCAATATGAAATAATGGTTGAGGCCCTATGCGAAGAAGAAGAATAAGCGATAAATGCTAAGGACTTCAGAAGGTTGTCAACTTATCCACGGCTGACGGTTCTTCGTAGAGGAACGATTCGGAAATCTTAGGATTCCGAACGAGAGTGTTTAAAGAAGTCCACACAAGAGAGATTTCCAAATTTCGATGTGGACGTCCAAGCACGTAAGATGCCAAAAGTTCTGGACGCCTAGTTAAGGTATCTGCATCTAAAGCAATTGTGGACGCCATAGGCATCACATATGGTTTAGTGTTTCAACGAATCCACGGCAGAAGTTTTTTCGAACCGGAACGACTCATAAATCTTAGGATTCTGAACAAGGACTGCCTGCTTCTGTGATATTAGGGCGTTAAATAAGTCCACACAAGAGAGATTTCCAAATTTCGATGTGGACGTCCAAGCACGTAAGATGCCAAACGTGCTGGACGCCTTGTTAAGGTCTCTACATCTAAAGCAATTCAAAAACTTAACGATATGATTTCAGCAATCAGAAATTAAAAGTGAGAGAGATTGTGGAAGCCATAGGCATCACATATGGCCTAAAGTTTTCTACGTATCCTTGGCAGACGGTTTTTCGTACCGGAACTTTTGAGAAATCTTAGGATTCCGAACAAGGACTGCCTGCTTCTGTGATACAAGGGCGTTTAAATAAGTCCACACAAGAGAGATTTCCAAATTTCGATGTGAACGTCCAAGCACGCAAGATGCCGAACGTTTTGGAAGCCTAGTTATGGTCTCTACATCTAAAGCAAATCAGAAAAGTGAAAGATATTGTGGAAGCTAAAGGCATCACATATGGCCTAGTGTTTTCAACGTTTTCTCGTCAGACGCATTTTCGTACCAAAACGACTCGGAAATCTTAGGATTCCGAACAAGAACTGCCTGTTTCTATGTTGCGGGGGCGTGTTAATAAGTTCGCAAAAGAGAGATTTAAAAATTTCGATGTGGGCGTCTAGGCACGCAAGATGCCGAACGTTCTGGACGCCTAGTTAAGGTCTCTACATCTGAAGCAATTCAAAGAATTCCAAACAGTGGGATTCTCAGGGTGAATCGACGCCAAAGAAGGCAAAGATGGGCTTTGATGGGCTTTTCAACCAGGTTTAGGGTTCCCACTACCCTTAGTAAAGCTCTTAGGTCAAATTGTAAGTTACCTCCACGTTTTGCTACCTATGAGAAAGCGACAGTCTGTAACATGTTTGAAGAGCCAATAATATGGCGTCTCGGGAAGTAGGACGGTTTGGGATTTCGAAAGAATCCCAAACAGTTTGATTCTCGGGGCGAGTCGATGCCAAAGAAGACAAAGATGGGCTTTTCAACCAGGTTTATGGTTCCCACTACCCTTAGTAAAGCTCTTAGGTCGAATCGTAGGTTAGCTCCACGTTTTTCTACCTAGGAGAAAGCGACAGTCTGTAACATGTTCGAATAGCCAATAATATGGCGTCTCAGGAAGTAGGACTGTTTGGGATACCGAAAGAATCCCAAACAGTGTGATTCTCGGGGCGAATTGACGCCAAAGAAGGCAATGATGTGCTTTTCAACCAGGTTTTGGGTTCCCACTGCCCTTAGTAAAGCACTTTGGTCGAGAGAGCGAAGATCTGTAACATCTCCGAAAAGCCAATAATATCACGTCTCAGGAAGTAGGACTGTTTGGGATTCCCAAAGAATCTTAAACAGTGGGATTCTCGGGGCGAATCGACGCCAAAGAAGGCAAAGGTGGGCTTTCCAGACAGGTTTATGGTTCCCACTACCCTTAGTAAAGCTCTTAGGCAGAATCGTAGGTTACCTCCACGTATTGCTCCCTAAGAGAGAACGACGGTCTCTCTTTATGGCGTCTCAGGACGTATCGTAATTACCTTCACGTATTGCTCCCTAAGAGAGAGCGTCTCGGGAATTACATATGTGATCTCGCCAAATTCGGTACAGACTTTTAATCAAGCCAGGTTGGTGAAGTAGCTTACATTACCAGCACCAGCCTAGGGGAGCAAAATACCCATCAACTATTCCCTCCTAAAAATAAACGATTAATGAAACCAACGCAAATGAAGTGAGGCCTTATATTAAACCAGGAACTAAAAAATTAAAAATTGTTCCTTCATTTTGCAAACGGGTTAATATTGGCAAATACAAATATGTATCAATATATAAGCGAATACACAAACATATATAAATATTTAACTATTATAAATACATAGTCTCACAATTCACTTCCATTATTTTTTTATTTTATATCAAGCGAAAAAGAAATCATTAAAAGAAAGGGCGAAGGTTAAAGACATTTCCTCCTACTTACTAGATGAGTAGTTACATACAAAGCGATTTGACAGTATGACGAACAATCAAAACTGTCACATAGACAGAAACATTGTCACTGTCACACTACAATCATCATAATCATCATCGTCATAATCATTGCAAACTATACTCGAGTACAATAGTTGATATTTTGCTATCTATACAAGTCTATTAGTAAGTACTTGATACTCGTACGAGTATTGTGAGACAGCAGAGCAGTTGTATAGTTTATTTCATTATTTGTTGGCTGTCAGTATTATTTTTACTCTATCAACTTGCAACTTTGAAATATTGTTGTGTCAATTAAATTTGTTGGAAGAAAAAAATATAGTAAACTAAGTATGTACGAACAATTTAAATATTGTATATAGAACAGCGAATAAAATAAATTTGAGCAATTAAAGTCATAAGTTAAAGTTTTCTTTTATTCTAGGCTTTTCTTTGATACGAAAAGTCGGCCTTTGTGCAGCTAGAGTGGGGTAAAGGGAGGGCAAGACAGTAGTGATTGGGATGTAAGCACTTTTAGGTTGGATAAGTTTTCACAACAGTCCATTGTTCTTGCCAGAATGACTTAAAAACTTTAGGATCCTAATCGAGGACTACCACTTCTGCCATATGACAAACAATTTTTAAGTTACATTAAACAAAAAGAGTTTTACTAGATCAAGTAAGATGAGATTCGGAATATGGTTTTCGCATACCCTAAAACGGCTCCCGATAAATTATTGCCACCCGTGCGATGATCTATATGAGGAGTGCAAGACAGTAGTAATTGGGATGTAAGCATTAAAAAGACTTGTTTTGCCTACCCTAAAACGGCTTCCGATCAATAATTGTCACCTTTGAGATGATCTAAGGAAGCATAAGGTGCTACTGGGATCCACAGAGAAGAGGCTGTCGTGTTGGTGCACCTGCTAGAACGTGGATGCGGAGCAGCAAGCTATTCTCAGCTATCCTTTTATATCGGACTCTATTGCGAGTTGTCATACGTCATTCCAAGAATAACTTGCTGCTTGCAACTCCGCATCAATTGACCTTCTTCACGTTCGCTATTCTCCGAGCTATTTAGAAATCTACTTAACGCGACAAATCAAATCGTCTTCTATAGAGATAAGTCAACGGAAATAACGATGGATAGGCCACACACTTGGAAGGCCAAATATCATCATTGCTCAACAAGCGCTTTGTTGGAATCCACAGTTAAGGCGCCGTTGTATTGCTGCACCTGCTAGAATGTAGAGAGGGTCAATTGATGCGGAGTTGCAAACAGCAAGCTATTCTTGGAATGATGTATTCCTAACATCTAACATGATTGAGGCCCTATGCTCCACTGGAAGTCATGGATAACAGAGAAGATGTCATACAATAAATCTTTGTAAGCATAATGCCATCAAAATATTAGTCGATTTGTGTCTGTATCCTAACGTTATTCTCGATTAAACATGTCAACTTACGAGTCAAATTCTCGTCATTTGCGGAAGGTTTTAATTTTTTGCTTTAATATGAAGAAATCTGCTGCTGAGGCTTATCGAATGCACTCAAATACCTATGGCCATTAGTGAAAGAACGTGGCGAGAGTGGTTTCAACGCTTCAAGAACGGCGATTTTAACGCCGAGGCCATCCTCTATATTTGGTGAGACCAGGTCGGACTAGTGTTTTATGAGTTGTTAAAACCCACTGAAACAAACACAGGCGATGGTTATCGAACGCAATTAAAGCCTTTGAGCCGAGCATTGAAAGGCTCATGATAAAGTGATTCAGCATCTTGTGTGCTTGCACGTCCACATAGAAATTTGGAAATATCTCATTTGTGAGCCTATTAACACGCCCTCGTATCACAGAAGCAGGCAGTCCTTGTATGGAATCCTAATTTCCGAGTTATTCCAGTACTGCTGCGGATACGTTGAAAACACTTGGCCATATGTAATGCCTATGGCTTCCACAATCTCTCTTACTTTTAATTTCTGAATCCATATCGTTAATTTTTAGAGATGTAGAGACCTTTACTAGGCATCCAGAACGTTCGGCAACTTGCATGCTTGGACGTCCGCGAAATTTGGAAATCTCTCTTGTGTGGACTTATTTAAACGCTCTCGTATCACAGAAGCAGGCAGTCCTTGTTCGGAATCCTAAGATTTCCGAGTTGTTCCGGTACGTAGAACCGTCTGCCGTTGATACGTTGACAACCTTTTGAAGTCCTTAGGGCCTCAACAATTCTTTTATACTGGGCTCTATTGCGAGATGTCATACGCCATTCCAAGAATAACTTGCTGCTTGCAACTTCGCATCAGTTGACCTACTTCACGTTCTAGCAGGTGCACCAATAACCACGGCCTGTTTCCTGTGGATTTCAACGAAGCGCTTGTCGACCTATGTTAGCCATTTCCGTTGACATACCTCTATAGAATCAAGGATTCATCTCTTATGCGATTCGGCCACCATATATTAAGGATTTGCCGTAAGCATTTGTTTGCAAAGGTTTGTAGGCGCTTGTCGATGGCATTTGTGTGTTTCCAAGTTTCGCAGCTGTAGTACTCGACTTGACATTCGAGTTGTATATTCGTAACATAGCTCGGAGTTGCATATTCGTAACATAGCTCGGAAAATACGGAAAGTAGATTTTGCCTTGTTAATACGCGATTCAATATCCTCGTCGGCGCCATCTTTTGTAGATACCAAACTTCCAATATAATATTCTCTTGACGTTGCTCCCTCAGACTATCACTTGCTTCGATCAGTGACACACGGCCTGGCTGACTAGTACTTCCGGTCTTATGAATAAGTAAAAAATTGGATTGATTCGTGGACAGCTTCAAAATAAGACCAGTTTTTTTTTCAAAGCGGGATTCGTACGCTGCCTGAAAGATGGGAGAAAGTAGTGGTCTACTTTTTATTCCTAAAGTAAGTAAAGGTACGCAAACAAAACCAAAGGATTTCAGACCTATAAGTCTTAGCCCCTACCTTTATATTAATGATGCCTTTATCAGTTTATCATTAAATGAAAATTTTCTAAATCACAAAATGCATACAGGAAAGGTTAATTTGTTCAGTTAATGGCTCAACATATAGCCCTAAACTCCGAAATTAGGTTTAGCATTATCGAAGCACGGTCTCCTTCACTAATGGATCCCATCCAATATTCAGGATATCCCCAAAAACATAAGACTACTGCGTACCCACTTATCTCTTCGATCAAACTTGAACTGTGGAATTTTCTGAATGTTCCTCTGAAAAAAAATGCTTCTAGAGATTTACACGGACTGGTCTTAGTCGAAAATGCAATATTCAGGATATCCCCTAAAACATTGACTACTTCGTATTTACTAACATCTCTTCGATCGAACTTGTACTGCAGACATTTCTGGATATCCCGCTGAAAATGGGCTTCTTGAGATTTACACGGACGGACCTTAGTCGAAGAAACAAGTGGGATGATCTTTCTCATTCAGCTCTCGGGAAAGAATATTTCTTTCAAGCTCATTGAAGTTTTCTTTAAGGCGAAATAGCAGCCATATACAGAGCGACTATTCACATTTCCTACTAGACCTATTTATATTGCCTTTACTATTATTTTCATAATTATACAGAGTTTATAAGAAAACACTTGAATTTAATTTACTTTTCCAAAGAATACGTAGTTTTTTTTTTTGTAAGATATGATTTACAAATTATGTTCACGTCTGGATCGGAAATACATGAGTTCTTAATTGAAATATACAACATTTTTAATTAATTTTGATAAAAAATCTGTCTGCAATTGAAAGAAAAAAACAATTTAATGTTATCATTTTGAAGAACAAGTATTCGCTGTAACATTTTGTTATAGATTTGTTGATAAGAACATAAGAACTTAAGGCATTTTTAGTGATTTAAGAGCAACATTGAGTAGCTGCCTCATTTTCTAGTTGCAGAGGTTTGATTGAGAATGGTTCGAATGAAAAGCCACGGTCGCGAAGATGTATGATGATTCTTTATTCCTTGTCTATAAAAGCTCGAGTTTAGATCACCTCAAATTAATTACAAGCTAACGATGTACCAAGAAGACTAAAAGCAAAGACTCTATAATTTAAATATATTGTTTTGCCGTATGGTCTATTTGAAAACTCCCATAAAAAAAGAGAGTATACCGCTTTTACTTCAATTTGTAAACAACTAATGGAGATAATTATCCAATGAGAGAAAGCTAAGGCACACACAATAATACCAGTCACTCTTTGTCTCAAGTCTTGGATCGAGCCCTGTCTAGTGGCTTTGTCAGCAACTTCGTTGCCAACAATGTCGCAATGACCCAGCCTGGAAAACACTACACTCGTCCCCAAGTCATTAAGAATTCTTGATGTTTTGTTCCATCAGAAACACACCTGATCCAGCACCACAAGTCATTTTAGAGCCATTTGTGAAGATCGATTTTTCTTAATTCGGTTTGATCTCTTCATAAAAGATCTCATTTTGTTTAATGTCTGCATATGTATACGGGCCAATCCGAAAAACATTAAACCAAGGACAACATTTTAAAACTGTCAAAATCACGTATTTGTGTGAACGAAAAAAATTACCACATATTGATCCTTTAGAATTAGATACAATTTTCGATTCGTGAATCGAACCGAACCCCTATCGAAGTTTTATAAATTTTTGAAAATAATATGTTTTTTAAAAGTTCATAAAAATCGCAAAAATATACATTTAGGTATCAAGTTTCAGTAGGGGCTCAAAGTGTGCTTAATTTTATACAATTAGATGTACAAGAACCTATTAAAAGTAATTGGAGTGATATAAATAACGTCAAGTAAAAAAGGGCTCATAGTGTGAAGTGTCCGTCACAAAAATTAAGTCTTTTTTTCTAATTTGACTAGAGTAATTATTATTTTTTTCTCCAATTGAACTTGGTTCGTAAAGAGAACTTATAGTATGTTTTACATAAGACTAAAAATATATAAATGTTAATATTAATTTGTATTGAAAAGTGTGTAGCGTCCGTCACAGTATATATTTTTTACAAAATGATATTTATTAAATACAAAATTTACGAACACATGCCTGTCTTATTCATAAAGCAATAACACTATCTATTTCCACGGATTAAATTTAAGGTATTATGTGTTAAAGAAAACATACAGTGGGGCAATTTGATGCTTTTGAAATTTTTTAATTTTTGGGACACTCTTACATCTAGCCTCAGCATTCTTGGGACGAAAAATAAGATGTCAAAAGTGTAAAACCTTAAATAAATATATGTATGTAGCCATTTTGCGAAATATTAAATTGTCCCCAAAAATAGCATTTTTAACCGCGAATATGAAGATGAAGGAGATGAAATTCGGGAACAAATAACACAAAAACTTTAACTGATTTACGGACCCTTAAAAAAATATGAAATATGCATTTTTCCTAAAAAAAAACGTGCAAGAAAAAACCGTCCGTCACGTAGCGTCCGCAGCAGTACATTTATGGAATTTTGACGAAACTGGAAACTTTAAAATATTTTATAAAACCGGTTTTATAATCCTCTGATCTTCTTCTATCTTCAATGTATTTGCAAATTTTTGTTATTACTATGACCGTTTTGATGAAAATTAAAGAAACACGTGTTGAAAAAAAAAAGTCACTTTCATTTTTTGTAGCGTCCGTCACAGCACTTTAAAAGCGAATATCTTTTTCCTTTAAAACAAGTATGTAAATTAACAAATGCCATTCCAGAGCACAATCGATGGCCTAATGTTCTCCGAAATCTGTGCAAAGATATCTCGTGTAAAACGACAATGGAATTCATTTAAGTACAACAAAATCCGTACAAATGTATCATCCGTAATGAAGGATTTGCTCATATCTTTAAAACCATAAGAGCTACATGTCGCGATGTTTTGTTCGATTTTAAGAAAACTATAATCAAAAAAATCGGGTTATATATAGATCAGATATTAGTAAAAAATGGAACAAATTTATTTACAAAAATTTTAAATTTTAATTTTTCAAATAAAATATCTTTAAAACCATAAGAGATAGGAATGCATGTCGCGCGTTTTTTGTAGATCTTGTAAGTATTTGTTATATAGTATGATTCTTTTAACGGTTTAGATTTTGCAGACTTATTTTAATTTTTTTGTACACCATCCCACTGTGCAACGATTTGGAAGTTGTTGCAATGTAACACCAAAGCTAGAATTAATATGGTTTGTTATTAGAGTCAGTTATCAGAAATGCAATAGAGGGATGTTAAGTAATGAATAATAATAATAATAATAATTTCCACAACAACATTCCAATTGGAACAAGTGGTACTTCTCTCAGACAATGAGCTGCATCCGATTCTATTTTTAGACTCATTGAAAGGGACCTACTTTTTAACTCCGGCTCCGAAGGGCAAATGCATTAGTTAGAGAAGTGGGTCTGGCCGGGGATCGAACTTGGGACCTCTGGTATGCTATGCGGATGACTAACCTGCTATACCACGGCAGCTCACATAGTTATCATAGTTTCTAATTTAATAGCTTTTAACTGGCCTTTGCTGCATTTTTTTTTTTGGTTTCCGGGAGTGTTTTTTATAAGAAAGCCATAGCCAAATATGAAACGATTCCTATAAAATTTGATATACTGACCAATAGTTGCATAAAACTTGTATATTCTAAATTTAGCCGTCATAGCTATTGCAATTTTATTAAATTTATCAGCATTCATGTGTCTCCCGGGGCGGAGTTTTATGGGGCTCTAACTAAATGTGAACCGATTTCGCCCATTTTTAGTACACAACTTCAGATACATATCAAAAATACTTTTATGCAATTTTGTCTTCCTAGCTCTTGTAGTTAACGAGCTATCTGACGGACAGACGGACATAAACCGTCTTTCCTTTTTGTATTTTTGTGTTTCCGTAATTTGTTTATATGGGAGCTATGGTCAAATGGTGACCGATTGTAACACACTGGCTAGTATTCACATAAGACTTCCTTGTGCTAAATTTAGCGGTCAAAGATATTACAGTTTATCATTTATTGGCATTTAAGTGTATTTCAGGCGGAATTAAACCCTTGACGTATCAATTAGCGAAACGAAGTTCGCCTCCAACTGTTCGCATACAACTTGCATTAAACGAACCAGTTTTGATGCTTAAGAACAGTCGCAAAACGAGTCAGACTCGTTATAATCATGTCAGGAACAGAAATTGTACCAGGAGTCAGACTCGTGATAATCATGTTAGGCACAGAAATTGTACTACGAGTCAGACTCGTGGAAATACGTCAAGGGGTTAAGGCTGTTTCTGTAAGTTTTTTGTATGGGAGCTATGGTTAAATGTGAACCGATTTCGATGAAATTTTATATGCTGTCTATATACCAAATTCTGTCATCATAGCTGTTATAATTTGTCATTTATTAGCAAATAAACGATTAGCCTAGACGAGGTTATACGGGAGCTATGGTCAAATGTGAACCGATTTTGCCCGATTTCAATACCAAAATTTTCCAAGAAATGAAGAATATTTGTGCCAAATTTCAGTGACCTACATCCTTTTGTTAAGGTTTTATCGTGCCGACAACAGACAGAGAGACAGACGGACATCGCTCAATCGTCTTAGAATTTCATAATGATTCAGGATATACTTCAATTTTGGAATGACAATCTCCCATTCCCCCATTTTTTTTTATGGTGGGTATAAAAAGTCAGTTATCAGAAATGCAATAGCGGGAAATTGAGTAATGAGTTATTACAAAAATCTAAACTCTGCCTTCCCTTCCTTGAGAAAAATTCAAAATTTACTTACTTATTTACTTACTCCCAATTTGCAAACTAAATATTTATTTAAAACACTCCCCACAATTTAATATTAGTTCTATTACGAAAATCTAATTTCATTATGATCTCACCCACAAACAAATAAAATTTATAATACTTTTTTTTTAAACAATAATTCTGCAATATTCACACCTTGTGCCAAGTCTCAAAGGATTAATTTGTTCTTGAGGGGCTTCTAGGTTTTGTTTTTTTTTTTTCTATTTATTTAACTTTGTTTAGTTTTTGAAAGTTTTGCTATACTTTGATATAGAAAAATCACTTATTCTTCAAGTTCTCATACTCTATTTATTATTTAAAAAAGGAATGAATTTTTTAATAGCAACAACCAAACGCATTTCTATCGTTTGGAAATAAGAACAAGACCGAGAATATTGTAAAATATAGAAAAAAGTTTATAAATAACAAGCAAATAATACCGTTACAAGGATACGACTGACGAGCAACTACTACGAAAAGGATACTGGCTGGTGTGTGTTTACTCTAGACTCACTATATGCCAAAACTCTGTCTATATGCAGGCTCAAAGGAAGGCAAGCGGGCCAGGAGGCAAAAGCAAACAAAATGTAGGAAGGAATAAAATAAACAACGAACAAGAAAGTGCAGTCAGTAATATCTTCGAATATTTATATTACACATTTTTGTGAAGTCAGTGAAAAGTGTTGAGGCACAATTTTAGGGTTTTTTGGTAGTTATGTTTACTCCTTTTTAGGTACCTTTTTCAAATACCATCACTTTTAACCCTTAAGCGAACAAAAAGACGTATCTACATAAGCGAACCCCAGTTCCTGGCTGAGACTTCTTATATTTTGTATGGATTTAATAGGATTTTTATAAAATTTCCAAAAGAATCTTGTGTTGCGTTTTACATTATATTTGTCCTTACAAATAGCACACTTGGATTTGTTTTTTAAGATGTCAGGACCGATTTCTTGCCTCAAAATGGGTTTAGGTTCCTATACAAAATTAAAAACTATTATAAAGAGCGCTCTAAATAAAATTTGTAGTTGGATTTTCTTAAATAAAAACCAAACCTTTTAATATAAAAACTCTACAAAATACGCAAATATAATGACATATTATACAAATCAATTAGCATTAAAATGTTTACTTAGTACTCGGGTTTTGCAAAATTATCGACTTTTTTCGGAAACCCTCCCATTAAAAATTTTACAGTTGCTTCTGATACCTTTTTGGAGCATGTGTTCCTCCTGCGCTTAAAATCGGACATGTTCTTGGAAATCTTTTCTGTGTTCTTCAATTCCTTTTTTAAAAGAGCCCAATACCTTTCCACAGGCCGACGTTCTGGACAGTTAGGTGGATTTGCCTCTCGTGGTACAAAAATGACATTATTCTTTGAGTACCACTCAAGTGCCTTTTTTCCATAATGGCATGAAGCCAAATCGGGCCAAAAAAATGTAGTCACTCTGTGCTCTCTTAAAAAGGGTAACAACCGTTTTTGTAGGCACTCCTTTATATAAATTTCTGTGTTTATTGTGCCAGATGCCACAAATACTTTACTTCTTTTGCAACAACTACAAATAGCTTGCCACACGAGAAACTTCTTAGGGAATTTTGTTTGTTTTTTTGTGCGAAACTCTTGCCGAACATTGCCCCGTTTATCAGCAACATAAAAATCTTGACCAGGAAGTTGAGAAAAGTCTGCCAGTACGTATGTTTCATCATCCATCACACAACAGGTGTATTTTTTTATAAAATCAGACTTCAATTTTTTCGCTCGTTTTTTTGCTTCTAAGTTCTTTATAGCATTACGATCTGGAACCTTTTGGACTGTGTATGTCTTCAGTCCAGCATAAGCTTTGACTCTATGTGCAAAATTCGTAGAACATTTCACCGTACGAGCTGCTTTTCTTAAAGAGGTGTAAGGCGCTCTTCGAAAGAGTCGCTCGACTTCTTTTGCCTTACCAATATCTGTAGGACCTTTTTTCCTCCCTGATCCAGGTTTTCTTTCAATGCTCAGGTTTTTCTTATACCGTCTGATGGCATTAGAAACCGTTCAAGGGTCAACTTTCAAATTTTTAGCTATTTTTTTAAAAGTCCATGACGGATTTTTTGAAAAGTTTTAATTATATTTTCACGAACTTTTTTTTCGCAGTCCATTTTGATTGAAATAACTATTGAAAATTAATAATTTCTAAAATAATAGTATCTGGCATATCTATAGAAACTAACTTGATCAAAAAATAAATTATTTCTTGCACTATGGATAAATTTTGTCTAAAATAGTAAATGCATATTTTTTTTAGAACACTCTTTATATTCTAAGCAATTTCCTTCAATTTTCTTTACCTAAATAGTTTTATTTCGAAAAGCTTTTATGTAGATCATTGAAATTGTGTTGTTTTCTTTAATCTAGTACTAACTGTCGTAGTCGAAGTCGTTTATTCGACTAACGTAATAAGGCTGATTATAAAAGAAGCTTTGCCATTATGTCAATCATATTGTAAAAAAGTGCCAAGGTTCATCTGTACGACTTGTTTAAGGGTATATTTTCCAAGCACTTTGTGAACTGTTGACAATGATATCATAGAATCCGAATTTACTTGATAATAATTCACGTTTCGGATGTTTGCTGTGGAATGCAGCGCTTGTTGCTTTTGAGCGTACAAACAAAACTAAGACCAATAGCCAATTATCTATTACATAAATCTAAAGTTGTAAAAAAGATATCAAAGATGATTGTTCTTCCTGATCAATTGTATCGCACTGCAAGACGCATGAGCACGTTTTCATGCTGCTTTTCTGCTCAAATTTCGGTATATTTGTCGATTTCAGTTCCATAGATCCGAGATAGCATGTGTGTTGTTGTGGGTTGACCGCCGCAAATTTATGTACCTTTGGAACCATCCGGCTCTTCCATAGTCATTGGATTCCAAATCTGCTGTTTTTCCTCATAATTTTCATTTGATAAATCATTAACTTTTTGATTTCATTTGCTGTATTCTCTATATAATAGTATAGGGCCTGGCTGGGCCCTGGTGTAACAAACATGAACAAAAATGTTCGGAGAGTAATTACCACGCCCACAGGTAAAAAGTTGTAGATTATTTAAAATTTTTTTGGACAAAACACCTTCATTGAGGAACTTATAAAAGGCTATGGCGCTCCGCCTAAGATATCTGAGTAAAAAACTATAAAAATTCAAAAATCCCTGACCAGGCCCTGGTGTTCGCTTAAGGGTTAATATTATATATAAACAAACTTTTACAAACTCTCTAATAAGTAAATATGTAACTTTTGACATACATACACATGTACCTTCCAACAAAGTTTACTTAAATAAAAACTTTAGTCAAGACAAAAACCACACCATTACATACCATGACCACGACCACCTGCTCGACAACAAAGTCTCAATGGGAACGAGTGTGTAAAATATGAACGTCACAGTTTCTGGCGATAATGGCAAACACCGTTTAAAATGTAATAAATACATTTTTAAGGCAGCCCACACACTATTTTCTTCATTCCATGGAGGTATGAAGAAGCAAAAGGTCTTCTTAAAAGCAATAAGTGAAACAGCAAAAGGTTATGGAAGTGTTTATGGAGGAGAAAAAAGGTAAAACTAAACAAAACTGACAAAAATAATAATCGAATGAATCAACGAAAAGCAGCGCAGAAATTTGGAAAATTTATTGATTTATGGTAGCGTAACATTGTAACATATATAATAATAACAAGAATAATATGAAATAATGGGTCAAGCTCGACTATAAGATACCCTGCAGGTAAGGCTAGTAGGATAGAGGCAAATAAGCACCTTCGCTTAGAAATATATAAAGGAGCTAGAATTGAATAGAAATATGATAATCCGAAAGATCACTCGAGACCCAAGAGGTCCATTGTGATCCTTCAACAAAGAATAGAAAAGAAGAGACTGTGAAAAGAAAAATATAGATGAAGAAGAAGAGTACCCTAGAGCGGTTCGCCTTCCATAGGATTACAGATAATGTTAAAATTTTTCTAAACAATTTGTATACCCTTCACCACCATAGGTGGAAAGGGTATATTGGGTTTGTGCTGATGTTTGTAACCTGAAGTGAAATTACCTTCATTATAATCTACCTTGGTTAGTCCTGTACTTTGTTAAGAAGCATACATGGATAAACGGCCAGCCAGCAAGTCAGCCGGACGAACATTGTCAGCTAGTGATTCTGAGTCGATCGGTATACTTAAAGATGGGCCACAGACCAATATTTCTATGCTTTACAAAAATCAGCATAAGCCCAATATACCATTTCCAGCCAGCTGGACAAAATCGTCAGGGAGTGATTTTGAGTCGATCGTTATACTAAAAGATGGGTCTCATCAGCATAAACCCAATATACCCCTTCTCAGATGGGTCTCAGACTAATATTTCTATGCTTTACAAACGTCAGCATAAACTTAATATACCCCTACTAGCTAGCCGGCCGAACATCGCCAGGGAGTAATTTTGAGTCGATCAGTATACTAAAATATGGGTCTCATCAGCATAAACCCAATATACCCCTTCCACTTATGGTGGTATAATGCGTCTGATATAAACGGCATACTATCAGGTGACACTACTAATTCTACCTATGTTTGGGTAGGGTATAATAAGGTACTCCTAGTGGGGCTATTACATTTAATTACAATAAATTATAATTTAGTAAAGGTAGCAACAATTAACACGTTAATATCGTGATATGAGAACATGCATATTCAATGTATATAATTGTTACCTTTTTCCGGCCAGTGGGATTTGAACTAGATTGCGTTCCAAAAAGAGATAATAGTCCGTTCCCCTTTTGGAACAACTCCTTTTAAATACTATCTGATATTGAGTATTTTGTTCACACAATTATTTAATTATTAGATAGTTTATCAATTAATTACAAATGTTTGTTAAGTTTTATAAAAATAAGGAACTTATTTTACTTTTTCTCTTATAAACTTAATAAAATTGAATAAAAATAGTACTTGTATTTAGTTAAATTCTAAAACTTTTATCTTAAAAATTTTCCAAGAATTCATTTGCAATTTTCTTTACACATTTTTCTTATTTTTCCAATTTGCAAATTTTTTTTCTTATGTAAAATTTGCTTTCGTTTCTTCTTCACTTATTCACAAAATATATATCTTTTTATTTCACATTTTTGCTTAAATCGTTGCTCTATTTTTGTCTTAATAATAATATTTAAAAAAAAAGTTACGTTAATTAATGTTGTTGCTTTATTGTTTTATTTCGTTATTACAAAATATTTTTTTATGCAAATTTGTGTATAAATTTTTATCTATGTGTTGTCCGTCTGTCTGTGCTCTACTATTTTTCGTTTTGTTTTCTTTTCTCTTGTCTTCTATTTCGCTTTGATGTCAGATTTGATGCGAGTGTGTAGTAAACAACAAAAAAAGATGAGCCAGCAAGATGAGACAGTGTTGTATTTAAATGTTAGGGACATAAACAGTGGTTTGCACTAAAAATCCCTACAAGAAATGACTGATTGAAACTAACACAAAGATAAAAAATATCAACACATTGACGCAATAATTGTGTATTTCAGAGTGAAACAACATTATTAATTTCAGTTATTTCATTCTTGCATACATTTTAAAACTATTAGCCCATTGACACTATAAGTTTTTAGGTGTTTTCGGATATGAAAACACCATCGAAAACTTTACCATTCACATTATGAAAATTTGGCACTTCATAAGTTTTCGGTAAAATTTGTTTTTATTAATCGCGTATAATTTTAAAAACCGAACACCAAATACTTTAGAATTATAAAATTCCAGTAAAAAACGATAAAATAATAACATATTCGTCACATTTACAATGTTTTTTTCAGAAATTTTTAATATAAAAATTATTGTTTTTTTATATTTTATTTTCAACTGACATTTATTTTTAATATTTTCTCATTTTTCCAACTTAGAGTTGTAATAAATGGTATGAACTCAGTGTTGTATCTGTATTTTAATAGTTTTCAAATAAGTTTTCGTTGAAAACTCATATAGAAGGAGTTTTTGTTTTGTATGTGAAAACTTAAGTTTTCAATATTGTTTTGAGGCGAAAACTACTTTAACTAGTTTTCGAGCTCAATGTGAATGAGCTATATGACTTGAAAAACGAAAAATTAAAATTTTGTGAAAAGAAAAGGTTTTTCAAATTAAAATTTTGTCAATTGTTGTGTTTATTTTACATTTTTTATGACAATAAAAAGCCAGTGTTATGGAAAGTCATATATTCAGAGTAAGTTTCCCGGAATGATTAATGTTTAATTTTTAATATCCCATGTTTGTTTTTTATAAAGGAAGACCCCAACAAGCTCCTCCACCAAAGGCTGAGATGGGCCAACAAAACATGATGCAGGATCCTCAAAATGCTTTGCAAAATTAAGCCAGCCAGGGCCAATGGCACAAAATCCTAGGCTACAGCTAATGCAAAAAATCCAGGACATAAGACCGCAAATGTCTATGGGTGCTGAAGGCTATGGTCAGCAACTGGGTAATATTGTAGGCATCGGGCCAGGACAATAATAAATGATCCTCAAATGACTGGTCCTGGAGGTAACAAATGAATGGGTGGGCCTGAATGTCAATCAAGTACCTAATCAAATGCAGCAACTTCAAATACAACAAATGGGTATGCAACATCCTCAACTAAATCAAATGATAAATGCTCGCATGAATCAGGGTGATCCTGTGGGTGCTATGAATGTGGAAGGACACAATGCTGGAGCTAATCAAGGTATGTAAGGTATACCACCAAATATGCAGCAGATCTATTTTGGTAATGTTTTGGCAGGAGGGAAAATGCATCCAAGAGCAGGGTTTTCAAGGTATGTCCAATGCAACAAGACCTCAAGGCATTAAACACGAATTTAATTTTCAAACATTGATAAAAATAATTTTTATTTCAAAATTCAAGGTACTTTGAATCAAATGCTCAATATGCCTCCCTGCATGCCAGTTGGTGTATTTAATGTTCAACAACAGCAACAATTGCAGCAACAATTACAACAAAGTAATTAACCTGGCGGTCCTGGTCAAGTGCATTAAACCCAATCCTCAAATGATACCCAGTCCAGAACTGGTACCAGTTCCCAGTAAACAAATGCCAGCATTAATTCCAAATTCTAATCAAAGACAACACCTGCGGCAATCTTCAAGTGCTCTACTCAATACAAACATATTATTTAATTAATTTTATATGAATCTACTGTTAAATAAATTTTTATGCAATTTAAATAGTTTAATAATATTTTTTTACTACTAAAATCACCTGTGACCGATATATACATCAAGACTGACTAATCACCCAGGACCGATATATACATCAGCGTTGATAGGTAAAAACTATTAGAGTGAGCGGTACGGATATACATATCTCGAGGCAGAATAATACGTGTGTAAGAAAGAGAGGCAAAATCACATGTATACAAAAGTTTTGGTCAGCTTTTTCATATTTGCCTTAATAAAATGATAGAAACTGCTGACTGATATATCAGTCAACAGTACCAGTCAGTTGATCGGTCAAATGTTCTTGTAGGGATATGGACATTTGATATTGCATTGGTAGCAGCAGAGAATGAAATTAAAATATAAACTAAAAAGGGTGTTATATCGGGTTATCTATTCTGCTGTTGCAAAAGTGAACGTAAATAAAACACATATTAAATGCTTTTTTTATGATATATCTTTTTATACCCACCATCAAAAAGAATGGGGGGTATATTGAGATTGTCATTCCGTTTGTAATTCCCTTAATATTGGCTCAAAACCCAAAAACGATATATATTCTGAATCCTTATGAGCGATATCCGTCTGTCTGTTGAAATGACGATAATGCCTAACCGAAAGGAGCTAGCTCACTGAAACTTAGTAAAAACCTTTTTTATCTCTGAGAAAAATTTGGCATTGAAATTGGGCAAAATCGGTTAACATTTGACCATAGCTCCCAACGGACATCACATTGAAGTCTCATGCCCAGAACATCGAGAGCATCTGATTCCTGAATATTTACATCATTCATGTATACAGATGAAGTAACATGATCTGCCGTGCGTTTATGCGTAAGCATACATTAAAGTCGACTCTACTTACACGTCCCCATTTGGAAACGGTTTCGAGATCACGATTTAATGATTTATTCATGTTTTGTTTCATAGCCACAATCTGTGGAAGATCCGGTCTATGATTAATTGAATACGAATGGCAAATGTTACTATCATCTGCAAAAGAATAGATAGGATTGGATGTTTGACATAGAAGGTCGTTAATAAATATAAGAAATAGAGTAGGAGAAAGAACAGAGCCTTGCGTTACCCCTGAATTGATCTTGATGAGACCCCATTTACAACAACTCTTAAAGTGCGATCCCTGAGAAAGCTCGATATAAATCGAGAGAAGGTATTACCGACACCAAAAGCAAAAAGTTTTGATAAAAGTGCACCATGCCACACTCTATCGAACGCCTTGGAAATATCTAGAGCCACAACTTTACTTTCGCCAAAATGGTGATTCCCTATGATCTATATGCTAACTAACAGTTACATTTTCTTTTATAAATTTTATTGGCATAATTATTATAATTTGATATCTAAGAGCATACAAGTATAAAAGTTTACTTGTATACTAAAAAGAGTTTTCAAAAGTCCTAACTTTTGAAAAGTATTTTTTGCGTTTCCTAAATCTACATTTAAGTAATGTTGACAGGCGGCTGCTGACTCAGTCTGCGTTACTTGTACCCTAAAATGTTCCCTGTGGTACCTGTAATAAATAGATTAGAAAAAATAAAGATTTCTAGACTACCTGTGGTATTTAAGCTGACCAAATGCTTTGCGAACATTTATTTACGTTCGATAGCGCTGATAAATCTTGCAGAATGATGCACCCAGATAAAAAACCTTTAGATTCGATTGGAGCAACAAAATTATTAGTTTATTTTTCAGTAATAAGACAATTTGTTTGATAAGCAAAATGTATTTATTTTTATTTAAGACATAACTTTTAAGCTAGAAGTTTTCGAGAATATTGTTCTAAATGGGTTCATACAATTTAATTTCGCTTGTTTCAAATGTATCTGAATTTTATACTTGTTTACCACCATAATAAAAATACGTACACAATTTGTTTACAAAAAGTATCATTTGAATACCAAATGTAACAGGGTTGATATTCTAAGTACTAAATTAAACTCGGCAACACCGTAACTGCGACCAACTTCAGTCTATTATCGACAACACAGCAATTAAGATCCAATGAAGAAAAATATATAGTGGAGTGTGAAAATAAGCAATTTCCCAAGGAAAAAGCCAAAATTTTACAAGAAAATAAGTGAATTTCAATAGAATACAGTGTAAATAATAATTAAAAACAAATCAAACTTAAAAATTTGTGATTTTAAAACCGAAAACAAGCAGCTGAAAACGGAGTTTTTTTTTAGAAAGTTCATACAAAGCCAAATAAAAGAAGAAAAAAATTGCTTGTGTATGCAATGGACTAAAAAGAAAAACACAGACACACACGGACGGACGGAGTGTTGGTGAATTTTGTAGAGTGTAGTGGTAATAATATAAAAAAAACAAAAGACTAAAACAAAAAAAAAATATTTAGTACTAAAAAATTGTTAACTTTTTAATTGTTTGTGGATGACTGCTCTTTGCTTCGAAAATCATCAAAAACAACCAATAAAAATTAATGGAATAATCAAAAAGAAAAGATCCCTTATTACTTAGTTTTAAATTTGTTTGTTTTAGTCTAAAAATGTGTAATTTGGTTCAATTATTGTTAGTAGTAATAAGGCAGTCTTGTTTTAAAGCAGCCATCTTTAATTTTTCCGCAAAGAGCTAAAAACAGCAAAATTACAGGAAAAAGGCATTAAAAAAATCAAGAATAACAACAACAAGTAAAATAACGATAGCAAAAACAAAAGCTGCCGAAGTTAAAACGATAACAGCAATAAATCTCACCATACACACCAATAGAGAACTAAGCCGACTGTTTTAAGTCATACGACTAGCCGTCGGCGTTTGCGTTACTAACCACCGCCGTTACAAAATATAGGACCTGTAAGAAAACCGCAATTTACTTTAAAATTGTTTTCAGAATATACTTGGTTAATTTTGTTATGTTAACAGTATTTAAAACAAGCTAATTAGTTTTTCTTACTTATAAAGGGTGTCCCAACTAGAACGCAGAAATTAAAAAGAAATCGTGAAACTTTATTATATTGTAAAGTAGACAGAATGAGGTTATGTATGGAACCAGATATCGTGCAGATGGCCGCCGCGGATTTGCTGGCACGCACGCGATCTTTTAATGAAATTTGCAATGACCTTTTTGCATAAATGCTGCGGTATTTCATTAATGCAGCGTCCAATTTCCTCTTTTAAGGCTTGAGTCGTCGTCGGCTTATTCGCGTAAACCATCGACTTCAAAAAACTTCAAAGAAAAAATAATGTAAAGTTGTTAAATCGCACGATCTAGGCGGCCAATTCTGGTCTCAAAATCAGCATTTTCGTGTTGTCTCTCCAAAACCCAATTAACGAACACGATATCTTCCATACATAACTGATTCTGTCTACTTTACGATATAATAAAGTTTCTTGATTTTTTTAAATATCTGTGTTTTATTTTAAATTTAAAAATTGCGTTTTATTTGGGAACCCTGTATTTACAAAAGTTATTTAACTTTTTTCAAAGTTAATACTCAACAAAAAATGGTTGAGCTATGGGTCGATACTTCGTTTAAATCGGTTTTTTGTGTCTAACTCATTTTCTCATGTACACAATAAGGCCTAGAACCAAACTGGGTAGTTTCCCGAGGTTTTTTAGTGCAACAGACTGCTATTAATAAAACAATATTTTTGAATTTTTTTATCTTTTAATAAAAGTCAATAGAAAACTTGTGTCGTCTTTGCCAACAATGTTCCTTAAATCATTAAAATGGCATTACTTAAATGGTCTATTTTACAATCCGTTTAATTCAAAGGCCAGCATATTTTAGAATTCCATTTCGTAAGCCCCAAGCTTTAAAAGATTTTCTTTTACTTGCTTCTTCCATTGAAGTTTAGTTCGTCCTCTTCTACAAGTTCCGTCTGGATCATTTTCAAACACTTTTCTTGCTGCACTATGTCCTAGCCAACGCAACCGCTGTTGTTTAATGCGTTTTACTATGTCAACGTCAGCTTGTAACTCATACAGCTCATGATTAAATCGGTGTCGAAATTCATAGTTGACGCTGATTGGTCCATTAATTTTTCGTAGAATCTTCCTCTAAAATATCAAAGAATATTTTCATCTGCTTGTGCAAGAGCCCATGATTCATCACCATTTAACAGAAAAATTTTCAAAAGCTACTATTTATAGGAAATTTTTCGAAAATTTACTATTTATAGGATATTTTTCAAAAATTGACTATTTAGAAAATTTTTCGAAAATTGACTATTTATAGGAAATTTTTCGAAAATTTACTATTTAAAGGAAATTTTTCGAAAATTGGCTATTTATAGGGAAAATAAAAAATAATAAAATAATTTATAGGAAATTTTTCGAAAATTGACTTTTTATAGGAAATTTTTCGAAAATTGACTTTTTATAGAAAATTTTTCGAAAATTGACTATTTATAGAAAACTTTTCGAAAATTGACTATTTATAGAAAATTTTTCGAAAACTGACTATTTATGGGAAATTTTTGGAAAATTGACAATTTATAGAAAATTTTTCAAAAATTGACTATTATAGGAAATTTTTCGAAAATTTACTATTTAAAGGAAATTTTTTTAAAATTGACTATTTGTAGGAAATTTTTCGAAAATTGACTATTTATAGGGAAAATAAAAAATAATAAAATAATTTAAAAGGAAATTTTTCGAAAATTGACTTTTTATAGAAAATTTTTCGAAAATTGCCTTTTTATAGAAAATTTTTCGAAAATTGAATATTTATAGGAAATTTTTTGAAAATTGAGTTTTTATAGGAAATTTTTCGAAAATTTGCTATTTATAGGAAATTTTTCGAAAATTGTCTATTTATAACAAATTTTTCGAAAATTGACGATTTATATTAATTTTTTTGGAAATTGTCTACAGAAAATTTTTCGAAAATTTACTATTTGACGTAAAACTCTTTCGCGATCGTTAAAAAAGCGTCCGGACGAATCGCGATAAAGTGTTGAATTTCAATTTTTTTGTACAAAATTGCCATTTAATAAAGATTTTTTTTTTATATTTGAAATTTTTAACAAGAACTCATACAATATTTATAACAAAGAGGAAATATAGCCACTCTACAGTCGTCGTTCGTCTACATATGAAATAGAAATAAACCTATTTCATTCGTACTCATCTATTGTGAGGACTTTTATATAAACCCATATGTTCTATTTCTAACGACACATTGGGAAAATAAAAAATAATAAAATAATTTAAAAGGAAATTTTTCGAAAATTGACTTTTTATAGAAAATTTTTCGAAAATTGCCTTTTTATAGAAAATTTTTCGAAAATTGAATATTTATAGGAAATTTTTTGAAAATTGAGTTTTTATAGGAAATTTTTCGAAAATTTGCTATTTATAGGAAATTTTTCGAAAATTGTCTATTTATAGCAAATTTTTCGAAAATTGACGATTTATATTAATTTTTTTGGAAATTGTCTACAGAAAATTTTTCGAAAATTTACTATTTGACGTAAAACTCTTTCGCGATCGTTAAAAAAGCGTCCGGACGAATCGCGATAAAGTGTTGAATTTCAATTTTTTTGTACAAAATTGCCATTTAATAAAGATTTTTTTTTATATTTGAAATTTTTAACAAGAACTCATACAATATTTATAACAAAGAGGAAATATAGCCACTCTACAGTCGTCGTTCGTCTACATATGAAATAGAAATAAACCTATTTCATTCGTACTCATCTATTGTGAGGACTTTTATATAAACCCAAATGTTCTATTTCTAACGACACATTGGTTCCAAAAAATTGGTCGTTCGTTCTAATTGTGTTTCATACTTAGTTTTGTATTGAAAACTTAGTCCCGTTTCACATGAATTAAGTTTACTTGATCAGTTTTTCTTTAAATTTATTTGCCTTATTTATTGTCACTTAAAATACCCAAAAACGTAACAATCATTATTAAATTTTTAAGGATTTGCTACTTCTTAAAAATCTTTAAACGATTAAATAAAAAAATTGCGTTTTTTTACTTTGTATTTGTTGTGAAAAATTGACAATGATCAAAGTTCTTCATGATGAATTCAACTCTATTTCGAATAATATGAATTACGTCTTTTTAGTTTAATGACCATGTTTTCTGGTATTACGTCTTTTTCCCATTCTTACAAAAAATCAATGATTTTGAACTTAGAAGATTTAAAATTGTATTTTGGCCTTGTGTACCAGATGCTAGTATAAAACGATTTTTCATTTTTTGAGGGTTACATCATTGGGCATTTTAGATGAATATAATATAGGTATTTAAAAAACACAAATATTTATTATAAAGTAGGTAGTTATTACTGCCTTCATTTTACTCTAGCCTACGCCGATATTAATTTTTTCTTCGGCTTAGTTATCTAAAAGTGCGTGTGTCAAATTGTTGTGTTGTTTTCTTACAGTTTATTTTGTTCGTTCATTTGTTTTTGTTTTCCCTTCATTTACTGAAAGTGGTTTAATATTCACCACTACCAAAACAACAACAACAAACAAGTTGGCTGCTCTTTCTCTTTACATTTCATTCATATAAAATACAACAACAACAAGAAAAGAAGTTTCCAAAATAAAAAAACAAACAACCGAACAGGGAGAAAGAAAAACCCTAACAAATTTGTATAATAAAAGAAAATCTTAAATTAAAACGCAGTTTTATTTTAGTGTTGAAGCCGATATAATATATCCTTTAAAATTGCAAATTTTTAAAAAGACTATAAGTAAAAATTCACCTAATTTTGAAGGAAAAAACTATAAGAAAATTAATGAAAAAACTTTTTAATTTATTTTTTTGTAAAATTGTGATAATTACAACAAAAAAACGAATAGTGTATAAAGCATAATATATAAAGAAAAACAACAGCCAAGGAACGTAAATTGTTTAGTGAAGTTAACAAAGATGGAAATTGCCTTAAATTCAGACACACCAGGAGGTTTCAAACATGAAAATGGTAAGTAACCTATAGATTTTCTTTTTCCTACGAATATAAAAGTTTGTTTCCTTCTACAGAAATAATAAGGCCAAGAGTAGTTTCTCTGCCACACGGTAACGTGTCTGGGGGTATATTTTAATTTTTATGTTTTATAGGTATTCAATGAAGTGTATATACATTATTCGGTGGCAATTTATATTCTGGGTTATTTCCGGGTAATCCTACAAGTTTAATCCAAATGTTTTTTAACGGAAACGCCTTTATTCAAGGTAATTTCTGTTAGCCTGTTTTGAAGTGAAGCGTTCTTTCCAGTAAGGGGGTGACAAAACTTCATATAGTTTTGGACTGGTCTTGCAACATCTGGCCGAGCTATCATGATGGACAATTATGGCCTCATGTCTGCTTGTTTTAGTTTAGGTTTGAAAAGTGATGCCAGAGGAATGTTCTATCTCTACTACAATGGCATGTGTTCTGAAGATATCAGGAATCTTGTTCCTGTAAACCGTGTATCTCTGCGGAACACACGTTCTTCTTCTGGAGCACATCCATCTGTGGTCGACTGGACAGTAGATTCGTTCTTTAGCAGCACAGTTCGTATGTAGAACAAACATCCCGTAGAAGTCTTCCCTTCCAGGAATATTCAGGTCAAATGTCCACAAATACTACTCCCTCTATCCTCCTTCTTATAACCAATTTTCCTAGTTCAGACACAATGCTTTGCATAATTAGGGGTCATCCCCTGAGTGTTGGTCCAAGTTAAAAAAAAGCATAATTAGGGGTCATCCACTAGTGTTGGTCCAAGTTAAAAAAAAACTTGTTACATAGAAACCTAAGTCTCTGATTTTGGAGTATAGGTCAGTGGCAGAGGATGTGCTCGACCGTTTCAGGCGAATCCCCGTCCAAGTCTGAAGCAATGACCAGGAACCCAGCAAAGTCTAATCTAATAGCTAATCTACACGACTTGACTTATTTTGTTGTGATACTACATCCTTCACCTCATTTTTTTCAGGAATGTTGTATGAAATGAGATCAGTGACAAATCAGTTCCAAAAATCCCCGCTTAAAAGACACTGCATTCATCACTAAGCCTAAAAGATTTCATAATATTTTGCTCCATTAGGTATTGATATCTATTTTAGAGCCGTAAGTAAAGATCGGGTTACCCTCAAAGAGCAATTGACGATTTTCCCAGATGGCTCTATTTGAAATAACGATCTCTGGTAGGGAACTGAACAAAAGTTTCTTGAACAAGTAGTCAGATATAGGTGACCATGACTCGAAGCTGCTCCCTTTAAAAATAGATCCAAAGAGAATAGAGACAGCATCACGTCTAAGGTCCCCTGAGGAGTGCTCCTTAAGGCACCAATGATGCCCGTGCTAGCACATCTTTAAACTTTACACAAAAGACTAAGAAAGAAGACCTTGTTTACCGCTTCCCACCATACTTCGCACCCGTACGTAAGAACTGATCTTACAATAGTCGTTTAGATCCAGTACACTACCATTGGATTTAAGCCCCAGCTTTTACATGCCAAATTTATTTTATTATTTAATTATTTCTTCAATAATATAAAAAGCCTACAAAATTAGTAAGCGTTAAGTCCCTTTTTTATTCTTTTAAGAGTGATCTTTTTCCAAGATAGCTCTCTATCTAAGATGATGCCTAATAGCTCTAACATTTACAAGTCCAAAAAATTGTGCTACTTCCTCTGGATGTCACCATAAACCCTCACTACTAAGTGAAGTAAAGCTGTTGCTGACATATTTTTAAAAAATACCGCAGAAATGGCTGTCTTGGGTTGGAATCCTAAGATTTCCGAGTAGTTCGGTAGCACGAAAAACTGACATTTGAAAATGTAGGAAGTTTTATGAGGACCTTGACATTCTGGGCATACTTTCGTGACAGCTGGGTCTATGCGGAACCAAAAGATGTTTAATATTTTGCTCCAACCCGATTTTAATTGTGCCAGAACGACTTTCTTCTTCTTTTCTTCAGTGGGTGACTTCCTTATAGGACCATTGTTTCCTTATTGATGATATGGTGAGGTAATTTGTAGACAGATTCTGATTGTTCTTAAGGTTTCCTTTAGGTTCGAGCAGTCGCTTGTGACAAGGGAACCTTCAGAATAAGATTTCTGGCTAGCAGATTTCGTAAGGGATTGTAATATAATTTAATGTATGTTATCTAATCAGAATCTCACGTTGTCTATCGTATTCCATACTAGCCACTATAGAAAATTTTAATTTCAAAAAATTCTAGTTTAAAGCAAACCCGTTTCGTTTGGGTTTGTCTTTAGTCTACGTCAACCTTAAAAAAGCAAGTACTGGATGCTATTAAAAATTTTACCTAAAATGATTACTTGGAAGTATTTAATTATTCTAAATAACAATGATGAGTCATATCCGATTCCTAATAATAATATTGTTATTATCTTGTTTTCAATATTTCAAAAAACATATTACTGAAGACATAAAGATTAAAGACCTAACAATATAATAATTCAACTCAAAATTAAATTTCCTTTAACAGTGATGTTTTTTTTTATTTCTCTGTATTATTAAAATATATTTTGTTAATATCTTTTCAGCTATAGCCTCTCAGAATGGATTAGCGCTCCTAGCATCAATTACGCTTAAAAATGCACTAAATATCAATAATAATAACAACAACAACAATAATAGTACTAGCAAAAACAATAACAATATCAAGAATAAAAACAACAACAATAATAATCATTTAACTTTGAATCACAATAATATCAAACATCATAAAGCACCACAGCCACAACATGGTATTATTTCAACATCAAAAATTGCATCGTCTTCGTCATCATTATCATCATCTTCTTCTTCGACAGCAGCCGCATCACTAGTAGCATCAATATCAACAGCAACAATACAAACACCACTTTTACAACAAGATCATAAAAATGTATTTACTTTTAGTGCAGCCAGCCTACAGGCTTTAACAGCCACAACTTTAAAAACAGAGACAGGTGCAGCTGCAATTAATCAGCAAATATTATCAGAAACATCGACGACAACAACAACAGCAGCAACCGAACAGCAGTCTAATAATCATTCTTCTAATTCTACTTTATCAACGAATCATCATCAGACAACAAAAACTAACACCTCTAGTGCAAAAGATCCTACTGTAGCTTTATTAGAAGCCTTATCTATAAAAACAACAAATAATAAGAAACAACCTAATGTTTCAAATCAACAACAACAACAGCAACAAGTTTTGACTAGTACATCATCTTCAACAACAACAACAATTACTCATTCAACTGTAGGTAATGGTGGCAATAATGGTATCAGCAATAAGAATAGTTATAGAATTCCGTCCGATATTCTCGATGATTTGGCCAGTCGTTTTATAATAAATGTTCCCGATATGGAATTAAATAATTTAATACGTATATGCTTTCAAATTGAACTGGCTCATTGGTTCTATTTGGATTTCTTTTGCGCATCGCAAGAGGAAAAGAAGTTACAACCATGTGGTATTAAACAATTTGCTCTACAATTATTTGAGGTAAGTGAAGATTTTTTATGTTGTATTTTACGTAACCCTTTTCTAGTCTTTTTCAGTTTATATACATTAACTCCTTAATTGGAGGCGTAATTTGAAATAAAAAGAAAAAAACTTAGCTATTTTCAATATTTGTAGAAATAATTAAAATGTATGGCTTTAACTCAGATTTAAGCATTTCTAAGGCCATATTAATTGCTTGTATTAAGCTAGGTTTTTATAGAGAAATTATAGCCTATATAGAGAAATTATAGCCTATTATATAGACCTCTAAAGATTTTATCGATCATTTGTCTCAGCTTAAACATTTTTGAGTACAGCTTGGCCGCTTTTTGGTATTATGTTGTTGTTGTAACTGCAATATTATTGGTAATATCTGAAGTTGCAGTCCTTTGTCGAAATCCTAAGTTATCCGAGTCGTTCCGGTATGAAGAACCGACTGCCGTTTATGTAATTATGCATTATGTAATAGCTCGCTTTTGCCTGCGACTTGCTGTAGAAAAGTTAACTTTTTTCTTCTGTTATCGTGGAGTATAGGGCCTCGATTACTTCTTTAAATTAATATTTCAATTATAGATTTTCTATAGCAAAATTTAACCCGTTTATTGACCTCTACTTTTTCTATAATGTGGTAAATTGATTTTTTAAATATTAGGATCTATTGTAGAGATTATTATCTATTATAGAGACTAGGATCTTTAAAGAGTTAAGGATCTATTATAGAGATACTGATCTGTTATAGGGATCAAGATCTATTATAGATATTAGAATCTATTATAGAGATTTGGATCTATTATAGAGATTAGGATCTGTTAAAGAATTAAGGATTTGTTACAGGATCTATTATAGAGATTAGGATCTGTTATAGAGATTAGGATATATTATAGAGATTAGGATATGTTATAGAGATTAGAATATATTATAGAGATTAGGATCTGTTATAGAGATTAGGATATATTATAGAAAAAACAAGATCTATTATAGAAATTAGGATCTATTATAGAAATTAGAATCTATTATAGAGATAGGGATCTACTATTAAGATTAGGATCTATTATTGAGATTTTTATCTATTATAGAGGTTAGGATCTTTATAGAGATAAGGATCCATTATAGAGATAAGGATCTATTATAGAGACTAGGATCTATTATAGAGATTAGGATCTGTTATAGAGATTAGGATCTGTTATAGAGATTAGAATATATTATAGATTGAAAAAACAAGATCTATTTTAAAAATTAGAATCTATTAAATAGATAAGGATTTATTATAGAGATTAGGATCTATATAGAGATAAGGATTTATTATAGAGATCAGGATCTATTATAGAAATTAGGGTCTACTATAGAGATAAGGATATATTATAAATAAAACATTCTGTGGTTCGAAGTATACGTTTTCTTTAGATACCAATTTTTTTTATATACAAATCGAACGCTTCTCTGAAGAAAAACAAATTATTAAGAAAAATTTGTTTTATGTTACTTTATTATAACTTGAAACATTTGTTTCCTATAAATTTCAGCACATCCCATTCCTACGCCACCATTTATCTTCTATAGATAAAATTTTGGAAGATTGGAAAAATTATAAATTATCCGTGCCCACCTTTGGAGCCATTTTAATATCCGAGGATCTAAATTATTGCCTATTGGTGCAATCATATTTTGCAAAAAGTTCATGGGGTTTTCCGAAAGGAAAAGTTAATGAAAATGAAGATCCGGTACATTGTGCCACACGAGAGGTATTTATATTCCATTCTATGTTTTTTAAATTAAATAATTTTCCTAACATTAACACACATTTCCTTCCTCCTCCAGGTTTATGAAGAAACCGGTTATGATATCACTGAATTAATTGTACCAAATGATTATATTGAGGCTGTTATCAATTATCAATACACTCGTTTATATATAGTACGTGATGTTTCGTTAGAAACGAAATTCTCACCACGCACTCGTAATGAGATTAAATGCTGTGATTGGTTTCCCATTGATTCGCTGCCAGTCAATAAAAACGATGCCATATCAAAACCCAAATTGGGCATAAATGCCAATTCCTTTTTCATGATAATGCCATTCGTTAAACGTCTCAAGAAGTGGGTGAACGATAGGCGCAATGGCGTCGATACACGACGCAAATACTCAGGTGGTGGTTCACCACTCTCAACTTCACCCTTGACCACTGGCGGCGGTGCCATGTTGATGAATGGCGGTGGTCAAATAAAATCCAGTTGTAAGAAACAACAGAAACGTAATAATTCAAATAATTATAATAATGATGATATAAATGCCTTAAATAATGCTGCACCAACAGCATCGGCTGTAGTATTAACTGCATCTTCCTGTGGTGGTAATAATATAAATAATAATAATAACAATAATACAAATGTTAATTGTTCAAATTCGAATTCAAATTCAAATCGTTCTAAAAGACAACGCCATAAATCAATGGGTGATTTGGATGGTATTAAATTAAATAATTTTAATAATTCTAATAATCAAAGTAATTGTAAGTCGACAAATAATAATAATAACAACAACAATAATAATTGTGGTTCCACAACAACAACATCATCATCAACAACGACCACTGCAAATAGTGGTGGTAATCAAAATAAACGTCATTCAAAAATTGTTGCTGCTGGCAGCAATGTTTCAAATAACATTAACAACAACAATTCAAATAATGGATGCAATAACAACAACAACAATAGCATTACTAATGGTAACAACAACAACTCGTCGTCAAAGCGTCAACTGTTTCACAGCCAAAGTCAAACAAATAATTTACAGCAAAATGGAGAAAAGGTAGGATTGTTTCTAAATTATAAACTTCCTTCAAGTTTTTATAAGAAATCTGAATGTTAACTAAAACTGAACTAGAACTTAACTAGAACTAAACTAGCACTGAACTAGAACTGAACTAGAACTGAACTAGAACTGAACTAGAACTGAACTAGAACTGAACTAGAACTGAACTAGAACTGAACCAGAACTGAACTAGAACTGAACTAGAACTGAACTAGAACTGAACTAGAACTGAACTAGAACTGAACTAGAACTGAACTAGAACTGAACTAGAACTGAACTAGAACTGAACTAGAACTGAACTAGAACTGAACTAGAACTGAACTAGAACTGAACTAGAACTGAACTAGAACTGAACTAGAACTGAACTAGAACTGAACTAGAACTGAACTAGAACTGAACTAGAACTGAACTAGAACTGAACTAGAACTGAACTAGAACTGAACTAGAACTGAACTAGAACTGAACTAGAACTGAACTAGAACTGAACTAGAACTGAACTAGAACTGAACTAGAACTGAACTAGAACTGTACTAGAACTGAACTAGAACTGAACTAGAACTGAACTAGAACTGAACTAGAACTGAACTAGAACTGAACTAGAACTGAACTAGAACTGAACTAGAACTGAACTAGAACTGAACTAGAACTGAACTAGAACTGAACTAGAACTGAACTAGAACTGAACTAGAACTGAACTAGAACTGAACTAGAACTGAACTAGAACTGAACTAGAACTGAACTAGAACTGAACTAGAACTGAACTAGAACTGAACTAGAACTGAACTAGAACTGAACTAGAACTGAACTAGAACTGAACTAGAACTGAACTAGAACTGAACTAGAACTGAACTAGAACTGAACTAGAACTGAACTAGAACTGAACTAGAACTGAACTAGAACTGAACTAGAACTGAACTAGAACTGAACTAGAACTGAACTAGAACTGAACTAGAACTGAACTAGAACTGAACTAGAACTGAACTAGAACTGAACTAGAACTGAACTAGAACTGGACTAGAACTGAACTAGAACTGAACTAGAACTGAACTAGAACTGAACTAGAACTGAACTAGAACTGAACTAGAACTGAACTAGAACTGAACTAGAACTGAACTAGAACTGAACTAGAACTGAACTAGAACTGAACTAGAACTGAACTAGAACTGAACTAGAACTAGAACTGAACTAGAACTGAACTAGAACTGAACTAGAACTGAACTAGAACTGAACTAGAACTGAACTAGAACTGGACTAGAACTGAACTAGAACTGAACTAGAACTGAACTAGAACTGAACTAGAACTGAACTAGAACTGAACTAGAACTGAACTAGAACTGAACTAGAACTGAACTAGAACTGAACTAGAACTGAACTAGAACTGAACTAGAACTGAACTAGAACTGAACTAGAACTGAACTAGAACTGAACTAGAACTGAACTAGAACTGAACTAGAACTGAACTAGAACTGAACTAGAACTGAACTAGAACTGAACTAGAACTGAACTAGAACTGAACTAGAACTGAACTAGAACTGAACTAGAACTGAACTAGAACTGAACTAGAACTGAACTAGAACTGAACTAGAACTGAACTAGAACTGAACTAGAACTGAACTAGAACTGAACTAGAACTGAACTAGAACTGAACTAGAACTGAACTAGAACTGAACTAGAACTGAACTAGAACTGAACTAGAACTGAACTAGAACTGAACTAGAACTGAACTAGAACTGAACTAGAACTGAACTAGAACTGAACTAGAACTGAACTAGAACTGAACTAGAACTGAACTAGAACTGAACTAGAACTGAACTAGAACTGAACTAGAACTGAACTAGAACTGAACTAGAACTGAACTAGAACTGAACTAGAACTGAACTAGAACTGAACTAGAACTGAACTAGAACTGAACTAGAACTGAACTAGAACTGAACTAGAACTGAACTAGAACTGAACTAGAACTGAACTAGAACTGAACTAGAACTGAACTAGAACTGAACTAGAACTGAACTAGAACTGAACTAGAACTGAACTAGAACTGAACTAGAACTGAACTAGAACTGAACTAGAACTGAACTAGAACTGAACTAGAACTGAACTAGAACTGAACTAGAACTGAACTAGAACTGAACTAGAACTGAACTAGAACTGAACTAGAACTGAACTAGAACTGAACTAGAACTGAACTAGAACTGAACTAGAACTGAACTAGAACTGAACTAGAACTGAACTAGAACTGAACTAGAACTGAACTAGAACTGAACTAGAACTGAACTAGAACTGAACTAGAACTGAACTAGAACTGAACTAGAACTGAACTAGAACTGAACTAGAACTGAACTAGAACTGAACTAGAACTGAACTAGAACTGAACTAGAACTGAACTAGAACTGAACTAGAACTGAACTAGAACTGAACTAGAACTGAACTAGAACTGAACTAGAACTGAACTAGAACAGAACTAGAACTGAACTAGAACTGAATTAGAACTGAACTAGAACTGAACTAGAACTAAACTAGAACTGAACTAGAACTAGATCTATAACTGGATTAAAACTGAACCTTGGAACTAAAACTAAACCCAGAACTGAATTTAAATTGAGATTTTAATTATGTTTTGCTTTTTAATTATGCCAGATTGTAAGTTCATTTGACTTAATACGGAAAGAAAAACAGCAGATGAAGGCTGCTCTTGCCAAGGCCCAGAAGCAACAGCAAAACACTAACAATAACAACAGCGGACGTCAAAGGGCCAAATCCCAAAGTGATAAAGTTTGCTTGCAACAACAGCAACAAATGCAACAGAAATCTAATGGAAATGGCAAACAGCAACAACAACGTATACAAAAACAACAATCCCTAATTGTTACCAATTCAAATATGCAAAATTTTAATATGAACAACAACAATATCAACAAAAACCACAACAATAATAATAATAATGGAAATCTAAAATTAAATGTAAATAATAATAATAGTTTTAACAATAATATGACAACGGGAGGATATAAAACTCCTACACCACCTCCACTTAGTGGTAATGATCTATTAGCTTTGGCAGCTGCTGCAGCAGCTGCAACTTCTGTTGCTAATGCATCATCAACGTCCGCAGCAACAGCTGCAGTAACAACAACTCAAACTAAAAAAAATCCTGGTGGCCAACAGCAACAGCAAAAACCCAGACCCTCATCAGTATCATTGCATTTCCCAGAGGTCTCTTCGTTAAAAAGAGAATCCGCTGATATATTGGCCTCTGGCCAACAACAAATGCCTCAACTACAACGCATGGCTTCGGGTACAAATTTACGTATTTTAAAGAGATCAACATCCCATCAACCAACGCAACAAAATCATCTTTTACAACAGCATCCACATCCACCACAAAGACAAGCATCAGCTTTACAATTTACACCCAGTTTTAATTCATGGACTAATTTTACATTTACCAAAAATTTTATAGCCAATGTTTTTTGTTAAACATTTGGTTCTTAACGCAACAAAAGTAATGGACGGATGGATGGATGGTTTGGAAGATAGTCCTTTAATATCATATATTCTCTAAACTAAAAGGACTTTTTCTAAGGATGATGTAGTAGTTAGTGATTTGAGCCACCAGAGAATGCTAGTTATTGGTGGCCTTATCGTTTTATTATTTATATATGTATATAAATATTTTATTGAGGTGAATTATTATTTTTTTTATAATTTTAATATTTCTCTAAGAAAATGGTACCTTTAAAATAATTCTAAATATTTCTTTCGCTGCTTAAATTTGAATTCTTGTTTTGTTTTTGAACGCATTTTTTTTAATTTCTAAAAATACTCTTTTCTATTTTTTTTAAGGTACCATAAAATTTTTATTTTTTATGATTTTAATTCTTTTTAAGAGTTTCCTAATTTTCTTCTTTTACTCTTCTCTTATTTTTTAAAACTTTTACTTCTATCTTCTAAGATTTTTAACTTCTGTTTTAAAATTGCTTTTTATCTCTTAAGATTTTAAATTTTCATTTTACTTCTTTCTTCTCTTCCTTCTTCCTTTTTCAAATTTATTATTTTTTGTTTTCCTTTTATGAATTTTTATTTCCTGATTCAAAATTTTGTTTATTTCTTCTGATATTTTATGTATAAATTTATCTTTTGATTGATTACATTTGAAACCTGAAAAACAAACATCAATTGGATTTTATTTCAATATTTATTTTAACGAAATTTTGCTCAAAACAAATACAAATCTTTTGCTTACAAAAAAAAAAAGAAAAGTCTAATTTTTTAAATTTCAAAAAAACGTTTTTCAATTGTTTCTAAAAAATATTTGAATCATTTTTTGTTCTTATAATTTTCTTCTTTTTCAGTTTCTTGGGTTCTTTGTAAATTTTCTAGTTTTATTTTTTAAATTTTTTTCTTTTGATGTGATTTAATTTTTAAAATATTTAATTTCTTTTTTATTTAAAAAAATAACATTTTTTTTTGTTAAAAAAAAGTGTAAAAACATTTTTAAAGATTTTAATTTAAGTTTTTTTTTTAATGAAAGAAGGCAAAAGTAAATATTTTTCAGAGATCTTGGTTTAGATTACATTTTTGTCGTTAGTTTGTAGCAAATTTCTTTTCGAAATCCTATAATAGTAAAATCCAAGTTTTAAGAATTTTACTAAATCCTTGAATTTTGATGAATATTTGATTTTCATTTAAATTTAATTGTTATTGTCCTTGGCCGAGACATCTTAAGTGATGAAGCAAATATCAATTTCAGTGTTTCCCTGCCAATTTTACTTTTTGAAGCAGCTTCATGACCATATTACGATTTTTTTTCTATATCTCTGTAACTACCTAACCGATTTTATTAATTCTTATATGAAAAAATTTTTTCTGGCCATTTTCATGCCTATATCTCCTTAACTATTTAACCGATTTTAATAATTTCTGCAAAATAAATATTTAGAAAATGTTTTTTTGAAAAAATTATCATTTGAATTTAAGCCAGAACTAAGGTGGGGTCTAAAGTCTATATCTTCTTAACTATATAGAAAATTCGAATAATTTTTGTATCTGGGTTTTCATGCTTATATCTTGGCAATTATTATTTTGGCTATTTTACTATTTAAATATCTTTCATGACCATATCACGATTTTTATGCCTATATCTCCTTAACAACTTAACCGATTTCAATAATTTCTGCAGAAGAAATATTAAGAAGATATTTTAACATATAACATATAAATCTACTAGTCTACATCTTTTTAACTATATAAAAGATTCGAATAATTTTCGTAACTGCGGTCTCATGTCCATATCTTGGCAGCTGCCTATCCGATTATAGTAAATTAAAGTTATATATAGTTTTTGAAAAATTTCCTATTAAATAAGAAATTTTTAAAAAATTTCCTATAAAAAATAAATTTTTGAAAAAATTTTTATAAAAATATAAAATTTTTGAAAAATTTCCTATAAAAAAATAAATTTTTGAAAAATTTCCTATAAAAAAATAAATTTTTGAAAAATTTCCTATAAAATAAGAAATTTTTGAAAAATTTCTTATAAAAAATAAGAAATTTTTGAAAAGTTTTCTATAAAATAAGAAATTTCTTAAAAATTTCATGTAAAAATAAGAAATTTTTGAAAAATTTCCTACAGAAATAAAAAATTTCCTATAAAATAAGAAATTTTTGAAAAATTTCCTATAAAATAAGAAATTTTTGAAAAAGAATTTAAAAAAAATTTAGTAAAGTAAGAAGTTTTTACAAAAATTTCATAAAAAAAAAAGAATTTTTTATTTTTAAATTTGATAAAAGGCTTGTTTATGGTTCAAACCCCTTGACTTTCTATTGTCCATATCCCGTTAACTACATGCCCGAGTTTAAAAATGACGATTTCAAAGATATCTTTAGGAAAATATTTTGAATAATGTCTTCACAAAAATATTTTGTAGCTATTATTTTACTTCAAAATTGTAGGTTTTAATTTGATGAAAAGCTTGTTTATGGTTCAAAACTCTTTATTTTCTATAGTCTATATCCCGTTAACTACAGGCCCGTGTTTAAAAGTGTCGATTTCGAAGATGTCTTTAGGAAAATATTTTAATAATGTCTTCACAAAAATAAAAAAAAGTTAAATTTTTTGTTAAAATTATTTTGCTTCAAAATTTTAGGTTTAAATTTTATAAAAGCCTTGTTTATGGTTTAAAACCCTTGACTTTCTATTGTAAATATTCCGTTAACTACATGCCCGAGCTAAAAATGTAGATTTCAAAGATGTCTTTAGGAAAATATTTTGAATAATGTCTTCACAAACATATTTTGTAGCTAGTATTTTTCTTCAAAATTTTAGGTTTAAATTTGATGAAAGGCTTGTTTATGGTTTAAAACACTTTACTTTCTATAGTCCATATCCCGTAAACAACATTCCCGTGTTTAAAAATTTCGATTTCAAAGATGTCTTAAGAAAAATGTTTTGGAGATATTTTTCTGGAAAAAGTTAATTTTTTAGTTGAAATTATTTTTCCTCAAAACTTTAGGTTTAAATTTGGTAAAAGGCTTGTTTATGGTTCAAAACACTTCACTTGTTATAGTCCATATCCCGTTAACTATAAGCCCGAGTTTAAGAATGTCGATTTCAAAGATGTCTTTAGAAATTTTTTTTGGAGATAATATTTTTCTTGAAAAAGTTAAATTTTTTGTTAAAATTTGATTTTTGTTTTTAAAAAAACTTTACTGTATATACCCAATAACTCGTTAACAACATGACCGATATAAATACTGCCTTGTGTAAGGAACTAAATGTCACTAAAGCTAATCGGAACTATAACCTTAAAAATATTTACTTTTCCTTTTTTTATAAAAAAATCTTATTTTTAAATCTTTAATTTTTAAAAAATATCATAAACTTTTTGTGAAGAACTTTCCCAAATAAGAGAAGTTCTTTAAAGAAGTTTATGATAATAAACGAAAAAACCGGAAAAGTAATCAGAAACGTTTTAAGTAATCGAATTCATACAAATAATACAACTCATATGACAGCTGACGAATTGAACAATTGTTTTGCATTTTAACACATATTAAAAATGTTTTTAATTCATAAGGTCTTGTTTAATTTAACGATTTAAAAATAGGATATCTACCCAGATTTTTATATCAATTGTAAGATCTTTTGACATACAACTCATACAACATCATATGAATTGCATAAATAACTGCCTTTAAAATTGTTTCTGATTGTTTTTTCCGGTTTTTAATACTCCTCCATCTTTAAAAAATCAAATGGTTACAGAATTTTCTTGATAGTTCCTTATACCTAAAAATTATATCGTTCCCTAAAATGTGAAAGGGCATAACTGACAAAATATTAAAATTTTTTGTCATTGTTTCGAAAATTTTTCGTTTGAAATATAAGTTTATAAATAATCTTTAAGAAATTCATAAATTCTTCTTTATATTTTTAGTTAATACCAAAAAAATACTTAAAAATGTCTTCCTTTTTTTAGCCACCAAAAAACAATTCATAGAAAATCTTATGATTTCTTAAATATCTTTCTTAAAAAATTCTCTAACCATTTGATTTAAAGACTAAAAAATAAGAAAAGTCCCCACCCCTAATAAATAACATCTAAAGTTAAAATATAGCCCTTTTAAAAGGTTTATTTTTATACAAAAACTAAACAAAAGTAATCTAACAATTTTTATAGTAATTCTAGATTTTCCTAAGAAATTTTTAAAATTGCCTTTGATTTTTTTAAAAGTAGTCAACGAAATCTTTACTTTAGGGGTTCAAAATCAATTAGTTAAAATTGAGTTAATTTTAAAATTCTTTCTTTAAAATAAAATCTAAAATTATTTTAAAAATTGTTAAGGTTTCCAGATCTAAAAGCTTTTATTAAGCTTGAAAGCAGCTACAGGACTTAAAAGCCGCCTCAAAGATTTTTCCAATTCTTAAAAATTTTAAATCAGATTTTTTGCCAAAAAAATTTTTAACTAAAAATCGGGTTTTCATCTCAACTAGTTTTTCCTTTTGGCTCTTAGGTCTTGTAGTTGTTTTGTATTATAATCCTTTTTAAAATTTAAGAACTATTTATATTTAAGGATTTAAATTTAAACTTAGTTAGATTCGTAAAAGAATTGAAAATGATTTTCTATCTAAGAATTCTCTATAAAGGGTGAAGCAACAATTGTGCTCGAAAGAACTTTTCAAATTTTCGAAAAATTTCTCATAACAATAAATTTTTGAAAAATTTTCTTAAAAAATAAGAAATTTTTGAATAATTTTGTCAAAAATAAGAAATTTTTTTAATTTTTTTACCAAAGTAAGAAATTTTTGAAAAATTTCCTATGAAAATAAGAAATTTTTGAAATATTTCCTATAAAAATAAAAAAATTTTGAAAAATTTCCAATAAAAAAAAATTTTTTAATTTCCTATATCAATAAGAAATTTTTGAAAAATTTCCTAGAAAAATAAAAATTTTAAAAATTTCCTTAAAGGAAGAAATTTTTGAAAAATTTCCTATAAAAATAGGAAATTTTTAAAAAATTTCCTATAAAAATAGGAAGTTTTTGAAAAATTTCCTATAAAAATAGGAACATTTTGAAAAATTTCCTATAAAAATAGGATTTTTTTTTTTAAATTCCTATAAAAATAGGAAATTTTTGAAAAATTTCCTATAAAAATAGAAAATTTTTGAAAAAATTCCTATAAAAATAGGAAATTTTTAAAAAATTTCTTATTTTTATAGGAAATTTTTCAAAATTTTCCTATTTTTATAGGAAATTTTTCAAAAATTTCCTATAAAAATAGGAAATTTTTGAAAAATTTCCTATAAAAATAGGAAATTTTTGAAAAATTTCCTATAAAAATAGGAAATTTTTGAAAAATTTCCTATAAAAATATGAAATTTTTGAAAAATTTCCTATAAAAATAGGAAATTTTTGAAAAATTTCCTATAAAGATATGAAATTTTTGAAAAATTTCCTATAAAAATAGGAAATTTTTGAAAAATTTCCTATAAAAATAGGAAATTTTTGAAAAATTTCCTATAAAAATATGAAATTTTTGAAAAATTTCCTATAAAAATAGGAAATTTTTGAAAAATTTCCTATAGAAATAGGAAATTTTTGAAAAATTTCCTATAGAAATAGGAAATTTTTGAAAAATTTCCTATAGAAATAGGAAATTTTTGAAAAATTTCCTATAGAAATAGGAAATTTTTGAAAAATGTCTTATAAAAATTGGAAATTTTTGAAAAATTTCCTATAAGAATAGGAAATTTTTGAAAATTTTCCTATAAAAATAAGAAAATTTTGAAAAATTTCCTATAAAAATAAGACATTTTTTAAAAATTTCCTATAAAATTAAGAAATTTTTTAAAAATTTCCTATAAAATTAAGAAATTTTTAAAAAAATTCCTATAAAAATAAGAAATTTTAAAAAATTTCCTTAAAAATAATAAGAAATTTTTTAAAAAATTTTAGAAAAATAAGAAATTTGTTGAAAAAATTGCTAATTGTAGCACGATTCTAGCTTTACCCTGTAGAAAACATTTAAAAATTTCTATTTTGCTTTTTTTTCTATTCGCTTTAAAATTTTCAAACAAAATTATAACTTGAAAAAAATTTTGGTAGTCTATATATTTTGTTAGTGGAGACCAGATTTTTATTATTGCATTAAATATCTTAAATTGCAAAGAACATTTTAGCATCAAAAAAGTTTCAGAAAAATTAATATTTCAAAAAGTGGAGACTTGTAGAGAGTTTCAAAAAATCATATTTTCCATAGTTTGAGCCTAGAAATAGGTTCTTAAGGAGATACACTTGCTATAAATATGTAAAATATATAATATTTTTCATAAAATATGCAAAATTGTATATTAAAAAGAAATTTTGAAAATTTTTAATTTTTTTTAGAATTTCTATAAATTTTGAAATTATTTTCTTAGTGGAGACCTGATTTTTAATCTTAAAGTTAAAATCTAAATTCAAGTAGAACATTTTAACATCAAAACCTTTGAAGAAATACTTATATTTACAAAGTGGAGACTTGTGGAGAGTTTCAAAAAATCCAAATTTCACTAGTTTGAAGCTGAAAAAATATTGATAAAGGAAAATTAAAAGTATTAATAGGCTTTAAATTTTAAAATTTGGATTTTTTTCCTAAAAATCCTTGTAATGCCAAAATTTTTATCAAGTTAAATTTTTGTTTTTTATATAAAAAAAAATATATTTTAAAATTGTAAATTTGTTATAAAATTTACATGATTCTCAAAATTTAAAACAATTTTACGAATTTCTTCCAAAATAAATTGGTTTTTAAAATGCCAATTATTTCTTTTTTGAAACAAATTAGTTTTTAAAATAAAAACAATGAGATTTAGATTTTCTTGAAAAATTATTTAGAAAAAGAATTCAGTTTTAAAAATATTTTCAAGAAAATTTTAAAACTTTAGACTGAAAACGTATTTATTTTAAAGACAAATTTGTGAAATAATAATAAAGAAAAACCAAAACACAAGTTTTAGTATTTGTAAAATTTGTAAGAATTTAAAAAGTTTAGGATTTTGGAAGGATATTAGCCAAAACGTTATAAGTCTCCTTTATTAGAGCATATAAAAAAAAGCTATAATTCTAAACTAGAAATTTTGCAAGTGCCAAAACTTGTTTAAAGTTTTATAAAACTAAAAATTGTATTATTTTTTTAGATAAAGTACAAAATAAAATCTTATTTTTTTTTTTAATAAAGACCCTTAAATTTACCAAATAATCACTATTTTTTTGCAGCACTAAATATATAAAAGTTTTATTTTTAATGTATTTCAATTTAAGTATTGTTAATTTCTTTTAAATTGTACTTTATAATACTATTAAGAATGAATTTTATAGTTTAAAGTCTTGAAAACAAACTAATTTTGATGAGAAATGGGTGCCTAATAAACTTTATCAGTTTAAATTCTAAAATTTTTAAATTTTTTTAGTTATGAAAAAATTTCAATGAAAGTAAATAAATTTGAAACTAATATTTCAAACTCAACTGTATCTAGTTTTGGTAATGATAATCTATAAGGCCAAATTAAACTGATTGTGTGATTAAGAATTAATTTTAAGTGCTACTGAAAAACCCCAGTTAAAATAAAAAGGTTTTAAATTGTTTATAAATTTTTGTTGAAATAAAATTTACAAAAATTTTAAATTTCTTCTTAGTGGAGACCTGATTTTTTACAAACCAAAAAATTTCTTAATTTAATTAAAACATATTTGCTTAAAAAAACTCTTAAAAATATTAACATTTCAAAAGTGGAGACTTGTGGAGAGTTTCAAAAATTCATTATTTCTTGATTGTTAAACATGGAAAATAATCTAAAAACAAGCCCAAAGCTTTTAACATGAACAAAACTAAAGAATTTTCAAAACAAACTAGAAATTTTCTGATTTTAGTTATAATTTAATAAAACTTTTAGACAAAAATTATAATTTCTGTAAATTTTTTTAATTTTTCTTAGTGGAGACCTAATTTTTAAAAGTGCAATAAAATTTTAAATTTTATTTAAATATTTTTGTTTCAGAAAATCTTAAAAAATTGTTATATTTTAAAAGTGGAGACTTGTGGAGAGTTTTTAAAATGTATTATTTCAGCATTTTAAGACACGGAAAATGTTTTCAGTAAAAATTGAAAGCTTTAAATATGAAAAAATTAACTTATTTTCAACAAAATTATTTCCAAATCCTGGTTTTAGTTAACATTTTATACAACTTTTTTAAATTTGACTATATTTCTCCACTTAACTCTTAGTGGAGACCTAATTTTTAATTGTTTAATAAATTTCCTTTTTCAATTATAACATTTCTACATCAAAAATTCTTAAAAATGGACAATATTTTAAAAGTGGAGACTTGTGGAGAGTTTCAAAAACTCATATTTTTAAAAATTTCAAGCATGTTTTATAAACTTATTTCAACTTTTAATTGTTTAATAAAATTCTTGATAAAATTATAACATTTCTACATCAAAAATGTTTAAAACTGGAGAATATTTTAAAAGTGGAGACTTGTGGAGAGTTTCAAAAACTCATAATTTCAAAAATTTCAAGCCTGATTATAAACTTATTTGAAACCAAAAGCTATTGATATGCCCAAAATTAAATAATTTTCAAAAATATTACAAAATTTCTTGATTTTAAGAACAATTTTTAACCAATTCTTAAAAAAACTTCAATATTAGAAAAAATTTCAAATTTTTTCTTAGTGGAGACCCGATTTTTAGTATAACAATAGTTATATAAACTTAATTTAAACATTTTGTCATGAAAATCTCTTCAGAAATGTTAATATTTTAAAAGTGGAGACTTTTGGAGAATTTCATAAATTCATGATTTCAAAATTTCGAAACTTAAAATATTTTCCTAATAAAAAACTAAAGCTATTAATATGTTTTAAATTTGATATTTTTCAAAAATGTTGAAAAATTTTCAATTTTAATAAATTTCTTTCAAAAATTTTAAGAAATTTTAAAATTTTGTAACTTTTTTCTTAGGGGAGACCTATTTTTTTAAGTTTTTTAAATGTCTTAATAAAGTAGGAATTAATTCTCGTTTAAAACTCTTCAGAAATGTTAATATTTCAAAAGTGGAGACTTGTGGAGAGTTTCAAAAGTCTATGATTTTAAGAGTTTGAAGCTAGAAAAATATTTTAAATGGAAAACTAAAGCTTTTAATTTGTTAAAAATTTAGTTTTTGTCAAAAAATTTTGTGTATTTTTATATTAATTTTTTTTCATTTCTTTAAACTTTTTAAATTCAATTTAAAACCTCTTTATTTGTAAAGTATTGCTTTTTTAAGACAGGTTTTTTATTGTACAACCTAAATAATGGCCTTACTTTACTTCGAATGTATTTAAGTTCCTTTATTTTAATAACGTATTATTAATTAATTCAAACATAATTTTAATTTAAGCGTATTTTTATGAACGTATTTAAAAGCATTTGTCTAATACCGGAGAAACTCTCATCACACAACAAATAGTTCCGTTTCCGTACGCTTGCGAAACTGTGCAGAATTGCGCAAATGATACGGGATCATAGCTATAGTTTATCCAACACTTCACACAATTTACACATAATTTTAAGAGAAATGTTAAGTCTTTTTTTATAAAAATGATGTCTTCTGTTTTAAAAATTATATTATGGCCCCTTAACCCTTATTTATAGTTGCCAAATAACGCCTTAACAACTGGTTGTTAAAATTATTTCGTGGTCAATTGCTTATATTTGCAAATGACTCAACAATTATAAAATATTTAAAAGACTTGTAAATGAATAAATAAAATTGAAATCAAACTGTGGTATTGACAAAGAATTTGAATATAATTTGTTAAACAAAATCATAAAAAAAACATGAGTTTATTTTGTACTTTAGCTTTAAAAAAACATATGGAAAAAAGGAAAAACTATCAATAAAAAATTGAAAACACCAAAAGAAACAGCAAACAAAAAAAAATTCCATAATGTGTTTTAATTTGGGGAACTAAAAAATGTGGAAGTAGGACCTATAATAACAAAGTGGAGACTTTTGGAGAGTTTCAAAAACTCAGAATTTTATTAATTTGAACCTAGAAATAGGTTCTTAAGGAGAAAATAAAGCTATTAACATGCATAATATACAATATTTCTTATGAAATATTGAAAATTTTTGTATTACGAGAATATTTTTTAAAATTTTTAAAAATTTGTTTCAATTTCTTTAAATTTTTAAATTATTTTCTTAGTGGAGATCTGATTTTTAATATTGAAATAAAAATCTAAATTTATTCAGAACATTTGTACATGAAAAACGTTTATTGTTACAAAGTGGAGACTTTTGGAGAGATTCAAAAACTCATGATTTCAATAGTTTGAAGCTAGAAATAGGTTCTTAAGAAGATAATAAAGCTAAGAACATGCATAAAAAAACAATATTTTTTATTAAATATTGAAAATTCTTTAATTAGAAAATTTTTTTTACAATTTAAAATTTTTTTTTTAGTTCATCAAATTTCAAGATTATTTTCTTAGTGGAGATCTAATTTTTAATATTGAAATAAAAATCTAAATTTATTTAAAACTTCTTAACGTCAAAAACGTTTCAGAAATACTTTTTATTACAAAGTGGAGACTTTTGGAGAGTTTCAAAAACTCATGATTTCAATAGTTTGAGGCTAGAAATAGGTATTTAAGGAGATAATAAAGCTTTCAACATAAATAATATACACAATTTTTTGATAAAATATTGAAAATTTTTGAATTACGAGAATATTTTTTAAAATTTTTACAAATATTTTTAATTTCAATAAATTTTTAGATTATTTTCTTAGTGGAGACCTGATTTTTAAAATTGTAATATAAATCTTAATTAAATTAGAACATTTTAACATCAAAAACTTTTCAGTTATACTTATTGTTACAAAGTGGAGACTTTCAAAAGCTCATGATTTCAATAGTTTGAAGCTAGAAATAGGTTCTTAAGAAGATAATAAAGCTTTCAACATGCATAATATACAAAATTTTTTATAAAATATGGAAAATTTTTGAATTACGAGAATATTTTTTAAAATTTTTACAATTTTTTTCACTTTTACTCAATTTTTAGCTTATTTTCTTAGTGGAGACCTTGTAATATAAATCTTAATTAAATTAGAACATTTCAATATAAAAAACGTTTTGGTAATAGTAATATTTAAAAAGTGGAGACTTTTGGAGAGTTTCAAAAACTCATAATTTTAATGATTTGAACCTCAAAATAGGTTCTTAAGGAGACAATAAAACTATAAACATACGAAACAAACAATATTTTTAATTAATTATTCAAAAAATTTTAATTAGAAGAATATTTTCTACAATTTTTAAAAAGTTGTTACAATTTCATAAAATTTTTAGATTAGTTTCTTAGTGTAGACCTGATTTTTAGTATTGAAATATAAATCTTAACTAAAGTAGAACATTTTAACATAAAAAACGTTTCAGAAATACTTGTATTTACAAAGTGGAGACTTTTGGAGAGTTTTAAAAACTCATGATTTCAACAACTCTTTAACTATAAAATATTGCCATTTAAATGGGATCTTTATTACTATTAATATTGGTCACCATCTGTTGTATACTTTTAGGCATTATAGCATTATTTACACCGGCCAAATTTCTTTTGATGTTTTCACGTACCTCATCATTCATTAGGGCATGATCCAAAGCATCTTGCCACATATACGATTCCATAGTAGAGGATGTCATTGAATCATCATCATCATCGTCATCCTCATCAACTTCTTCAAATCTTTTTAAAGTTTGCATAACCTCAATACCATCAGGATCGGGATCGGAGACCGTTGAATGGGCGGGAGAATTTTGCACAATTTTGCTTATATTCAAAGCCTCTGCAGCATTTTTATGTAACATTCTATGCTTCTTATAGTTAGAGGCATCAGCATAGGATTTCGGACATAAATTACATTTGTAGGGCTTTTCCCCGGTATGGGTACGTAAATGCTTGGTTAAGGGAGATTTTTTCTTGAAATATTTTCCACATTGGGGACATTGATGTTTGAATTGAAGAGGTTCTTTTAACAGACATGCCAGGGGTGCGATAGTGGCGTTTGTTAAGTTTATTGAAGGTAAAATTTCAATTTTTGTTATTAAGGGTTTTTGGGAAAGATTGGAGGCGATTTGTTGAGGTTTGATTAGGGAAAGAGGGGAAATTTGTTGGGGTTTTGTTAAGGGTTTCAATAAAGATTGTCTTGAAATATTGTTTCTTAAAGGAGCTTCTTTAATGTCTGATGTATTAAGTTTAAATCTTTTGGTATTGTTTATTAAAGTCTCATTTTTGGAAGAAGGCCCTAAATATTTAAGATCCTTGGATTGTAAAACAATTTCATTAGGACTTTTATTATTAGGAATATTTAAGGATTTTGTTTCGATAAATTCTGCTTTAGAGGCTGAAGAATTTAAGGGGGTACTGGCTATGTTTGATTCCTTATTTATTTGGCAAATATTTCGAATTTTAACAGGCCTAGAAGATACTTTAATTACTTGCCAAGGTTGGGAGTTTTTAGTTTCTGTTGAACTACTGGAGTTTTTTGTATAATTTTGAATGACTAGATTAACATCTTTTGGAGGTTGGAAGTTTTTAGCTTCTGTTGAACTACTGGAGTTTTTTGTATAATTTTGAATGACTAGATTGGAATCTATTTCACAAGTTTTGTTAAAAGTATCCATGATTTGAACTTCTTTGACCTCAGCCAAATGTTTGAAGTCTGGAGGCTTGGATAAAGTTTTGGAGTGTTCTTTTAAGTCTAAAGAATCTTTGGAAAGCTGTGATATATTAATAAATTTGCCACCTTCTGTAAGAGTGCTACCTTTAGGCAAATCAAAATTCGTAAGTGTTTTCTTTTTTGTTTCATTCTCATTGTTTTTGTCTAAAGAATCTGAAATTTGGGTCTGGGAATTACTAAGATCTTGGCAAGAATTTGAATTAACCGAATGATTTATAGTTTCAAAAACTTGTGAGAAGTTTGAGACTGAATTTCCATTAGAAGTTTGCAAAGGTTTATATTTAACCATCAACTTCGATGAACTCTCTAAAGGATTTACCAATAACTTCCCTTCAGGTTCTTGACATTTTGTATCCTTTGAGTTATTTTGAGCTATTGCTGAATTTTGATAGAATTTTGGCCATTTTTTCAAACCTAAAAGTCCCGGGGTGGGTAACATTTTTAAAATGCTGCTGTCAATTTTTATAGTCCCTCCAAAAGGAAAATCTTTAAAATGTGGGTTCAAATCACTGCAGGTTGCATTTGCTGGCGATTGTTCAGATTCTATTTCAGATTTATCATTTGATAGATCTTCAATATTTGTTGGAAACAAAGTGAAATCGGCCTGAGTTTTCTGATTTGTTTCATCCAAAGCTTCCTTAGATGTAAAATATTCTGTTGCAGCTAAGTCTACAGCAAATGTTCTAGCTGTGCTTTCATTACTTAGATCAGCAGGTTCTTCCAGTCTCTCCTCTAATAACAAGTTTGGACATTTCAAAATACTGTCCCTTATACTATCATCACACATTTTTGCCCGATTATAAGGAATATCATCCTTTATAGTATCATTCTTGGAGTGTTTAAGTTTTTGATGTGTTTTCAGATTTGTGAGATGGGTAGCGGCATATGGACATAACTAAAATTTAACAAAAATAAATTGAAATTTGAAACATTAGAACATTGAAACTTTTGACTCACTTTGCATTTATAAGGTTTTTCCTTGGTATGAGTTCTCAGATGTATTTGGAGTTCATAACGCAAAAGGAAAAGTTTTTTACAAAAGGAACATTCAAAACTTTTTTTGGGTATATGTTTAGCCATGTGATAATCCAAATTAAATTGATACTGAAAATATAACGATGAAGTTAAATACATACTTCAGTTCTATTTGATTTCTAGTTTTAGTTCAGTTCTAGCCTAATACTAGTTCAGTTCTAGTTTAGTTCTAGTTCAGTTCTAGTTCAGTTCTAGTTCAGTTCTAGTTCAGTTCTAGTTCAGTTCTAGTTCAGTTCTAGTTCAGTTCTAGTTCAGTTCTAGTTCAGTTCTAGTTCAGTTCTAGTTCAGTTCTAGTTCAGTTCTAGTTCAGTTCTAGTTCAGTTCTAGTTCAGTTCTAGTTCAGTTCTAGTTCAGTTCTAGTTCAGTTCTAGTTCAGTTCTAGTTCAGTTCTAGTTCAGTTCTAGTTCAGTTCTAGTTCAGTTCTAGTTCAGTTCTAGTTCAGTTCTAGTTCAGTTCTAGTTCAGTTTTAGTTTAGTTCAGTTCTAGTTCAGTTCTAGTTCAGTTCTAGTTCAGTTCTAGCTCAGTTCTAGTTCAGTTCTAGTTCAGTTCTAGTTCAGTTCTAGTTCAGTTCTAGTTCAGTTCTAGTTCTGTTCTAGTTCAGTTCTAGTTCAGTTCTAGTTCAGTTATAGTTCAGTTCTAGTTCAGTTCTAGTTCAGTTCTAGTTCAGTTCTAGTTCAGTTCTAGTTCAGTTCTAGTTCAGTTCTAGTTCAGTTCTAGTTCAGTTCTAGTTCAGTTCTAGTTCAGTTCTAGTTCAGTTCTAGTTCAGTTTTAGTTTTAGTGAGCTACAGTTCTAGCTCAGTTCTAGTTCAGTTTTAGTTCAGTTCTAGTTCAGTTCTAGGTTTAGTGCTAGTTTTATTTCTAGGTTCAGTTCTAGTTTCTGTTCTAGGTTCGGTTCTAGTTTATTGTTCTGCATCTCTAGTTCAGATAGACCTTACCTTATAACTCGCTTCACAGTATTCACATTTCAAAGGTCTCTCCTGGGAATGGGCAACTTTATAGTGTCTGCGAACAGCAGAATGTTCATTAAAAGATTTATCACACAACTTGCAATAAAATGAATAATCTTTCGACTCCTCCGAAGATTCTTTTACTTCAATTTCACTATGCACTCCATAATGTTTACGAAACTCAGTTTCATTACGCAAGACTTCTAAGCAAATTTGGCAGGTAATTCCTATTGTGGATGAAACTCCATTGCTTTCCATTGCCCCTAGTTTAGCGATTATACTACCATTTTTAGAACGAATATAAGCTATTTCTTCCAAGTTTTCCGAGGCTATATTATTATTTTCTGCGTTGTTATGGACTAGAATCTTTGTCCCTACTTTATTTGGTATATCTACACTAAAGCTTTCAAAGCGTTTAGGAGGACGTCTTAAGCGTTTAGTTGATTCAAGTGATAAGTTTGCGGGCAAGAGGCCGTCAATGTTCCTTGTTCTTTTGCGTTTTAGTTTTAGGCTCAGTTTTATGGGTTCCTTAATGACTTCAGTGTAGTCAATGGAAGTGTCGTGCTTAAGGTTTAAAGAACCTGAGGGGTTTAGTTTCTGAACACATTCTTCCTGAGGACTATGGCAGTCCATTACTGTAGCAGTAACTGTAGTCTCTTCTGTATAATCTTCTGGAATATTATTCCATAATACCGCAAATTTGTCTATGCCTTCATGGCATGTCTTACATAGCATCAGTGGTTCATTAAGTTCATGGTTATCCTTTCAATTAAATACTTAGTTTAATTTTGATTTCTTCAAGATCATTTTTCCTCTTACCTTGTAACCTTTTAGTTTTAATAACATCAGAATCAACTTAAGCAGGTGTTTGCTGTTGATTTCCTGTAAATCTTTACAGATTTTTTTACATAGTCCACAATTATTCATGATTTAAACAATTGCTCGAAAAATATTAAAATAGTTAAAAAAAATTGTTGTTTACAAAAATTTGTAAACAAACTCAGCTGACCGATAGATCAGAATGTTGCCAGATTACAGTATAAATTTAAGTGCTCAAATTTGGTAGTTGTTAACTCATAGGCAGCTCAAGAAATTTATAATTTTGGCAGTTAGTTCCGTTTCACACGAATCTGGTTTACTTAATCAGTTTTTCTTTAAATTTCTTTCGAACCTGCATTCACGTTCACACATAAACATTTTCTTCACCATTTTTCATTTGCAATCAAACTACAGGTCGTAATTCTAAAGATAATGATGAAATTTGACATAGTTAATTTTTTGATAATAGGACCATGGCTATTGAAATTCGTCAAAATCGGTCCATTATTTATGGTACCTGCTATATGTCCCACTTCCCAGAATTGATATATTAGCCACAAATATCAATATTTTTTTCATGAAACTTAAAACAAATACTGCTTATGTAAACTAAAATCACTATACCAAATTTTAGTCCACATTTGACCATAGCTCCCACACAAATTCTTCTGTCAAAACGCACTAAATGAGACAAAAATCACTAAAACGCTCATAAATCTGAAGATAATGAGAATTTTTTTTTATTTTTGGCATACATAATTCTTTTAAAAACTGTAATCAATTTGTAAAATTTCGAGATAATCGGTCCCCATTTGACCCTAGCTCTCATATAAGTCCAAATGATGGAAAAAGCCTAAATATATATGTAAGTTTTAAGAAAGTGTTTGTATCCTAAGCTGCAGCACCTGCATTATGAAACAGCCTCTGAAACATGTGTGCTCCTTATAGTTCATATACACAAGATTGCTCTATCTCCTCAATAATTTTTAAAATAATTTCTTTAAAAATTAACTTAATTCTTGTTTCTCCTTGTCACTAATTTTCTATAGAAAATTTTTCTATATGAAAAAATTTCTATAGACAATTTTTCTATATGAAAAAATTTCTATAGAAAATTTTTCTATATGAAAAAATTTCTATAGAAATTTTTTCTATATGAAAAAATTTCTATAGAAATTTTTTCTATATGAAAAAATTTCTATAGAAATTTTTTCTATATGAAAAAATTTCTATAGAAATTTTTTCTATATGAAAAAATTTCTATAGAAAATTTTTCTATATGAAAAAATTTCTATAGAAAATTTTTCTAAATGAAAAAATTTCTATAGAAAATTTTTCTATATGAAAAAATTTCTATAGAAAATTTTTCTATATGAAAAAATTTCTATAGAAAATTTTTCTATATGAAAAAATTTCTATAGAAAATTTTTCAAAATGAAAAAATGTCTATAGAAAATTTTTCTATACGAAAAAATTTCTATAGAAAATTTTTCTATATGAAGAAATTTCTATAGAAAATTTTTCTAAATGAAAAAATTTCTATACAAAATTTTTCAAAATGAAAAAAATTCTATAGAAAATTTTTCTAAATGAAAAAATTTCAATAGAAAACTTTTCTAAATGAAAAAATTTTTATAGAAAATTTTTCTATATGAAAAAATTTCTCTAGAAAATTTTTCTATAAGAAAAAATTTCTATAGAAAATTTTTCTATATGAAAATTTTTCTATAGAAAATTTTTCTATAGAAAATTTTTCTATATGAAATTTTTCTATAGAAAATTTTTCTATATGAAATTTTTCTATACGCTCGTAAACCTGAAGATAATTAGAATTTGAAATTTATTTTTTTTGCATACATAATTTTTGTAACAACTGTAATCAATTTGCCAAATTTCGAGATAATCTGTCCACATTTGACCCTAGCTCTCATATAAGTCCAAATGACGAAAACAGCTTTTGATGGCAAAATTTAGTAAATATTTGTCTCTATACAGGAAAAATAATACAATAATACAATAAAAACTAGGTAAAACCACTACACACTTCGTTCTCAATTTCAAATCCCTGAAAAGTCAAGCAAAAGAAAATTAAAAAAAATATATATTTTTTTCATTGTATTTTTTGTTTGTCAAAAATAAATAAATTAAAATATTTTCTAAAAGTTCATAAAGATAAAACCATGGAGTGATGAGTGCGGTGCAAATTTTGAATTCAAGTTTTTCTTTTACTTCGACTTTCATTCTGCTTTATTGACATAATAGGGTCTAAAAAATTGACAACTCTCCCTAGTGATTTTACCTAGTGCATTGTGCCATGGTGAAGGGTATAGTATGGTCGGGCTTGACCGACTTTAGCACTTTCTTACTTGTATTTTTAATTTTACTATAAAAAGTCAAACATTTTGTGGGAAAAATATACTATTTATTATAACGTTTAATTAATATCCAAGAAAAAATCGCTACATTGTCTTGATAACATTTTTCCCCATATAAACTACCTTTGTTTACAACTCTGCCACGTAGTTCTGATTTGTCAACGTCAGATAAAAGAGAGAGGGAGTAAAAAATAAGAGTAAAGAAAAAAAAGAACAAGTGAAAAAATTATTACTGGGTTTAACGCAAGAAAAAAAGGAGGCGGAAAATATATAGCGAAGAAAAGAAGTTATTTAAGTGCAACTAAAATTACAAAAAAAGCAATATTATTAACAAAAAAAAAAATAGAATAAAACAATTAATTTAAAATAATATAACAAAAAACAAAAGAAAAAATGGTGAGTTCTAGGAAAGAAAAAGTGAAAAAGATAAAATTCTTAAACAAATGGCCAAGAAAAAAAAGAAGGAAACCAAAGAAAAAAAATTGGGAATTCATGCTAATTGATGATGCAGCATAAAGAATTTCAGATGGAAAATTGATTTGTGGCAAAGGAAAAAAAAATAATCTTTCTTATTTATTCCTAATGTAGAGTTTTGCGGAGAAAATTGCCAATTTAATGGCCAGGCCAAATCAGCAAACTGGCCCAAACGATGATCAGCCCTGGTATCTAAAATATGGTGTTAGAATTTTAGGAATTGTGGGAGCCTTCTGTAAGTATAAACATTCAATTAAATAAAACTAAAATAAAATGTAAAGGAATTTTTGGGAAAATAAGGATTTTCTTTGAAAGGGTTTTCAGAAAACTTTTTTAAAGGTTCTTCTGTCACAAAAATTTGTTAACGATTTGATCGATTTTTTTGTGTACCTTAATTTTTGTTCTTCTCTTCTTGTGTGTCTGTCTTATCTATGTATTCACATAGATTTTTTTTGCTCTGCTACTGCTGCCTTCCTGCCGTTTTTACTTGCTATTCTCTGACGGTCAAATTGTATGTAGGAAAAGGTGGGTGGTTGGTTGGGTTGATGGGTGTCTAAAGCTTGTGTTTGCTTTCTCTAAGGGTTTTTGTTGCTGTTGTTGTTATGTTGTTGGGTGGTTTTTGTTTTGTTGCTGTTGCCGTTGCCTCCTCCATTTAAGGTTGTTGCTGTTCAGTTCTTCCGTACATAAGCTTGACATTGATATGGCAAAAAAAAAAAAAAAGCTGGAAAAAACTCAAACAGCATTTGAGGCAAAAAACAAAATATACATACACGCATCAGCATGTACCTATTTTGTATCCTAATTTTGTTTTTTTTTCCTTAGCTTCATGTCCTTAAATATGGGTTAAATGTGAAACAATTTCCTTTTATTTACTATGAATCTCATTTATATCATTGACACGACCATAGACGTTCTTGCATCTCTTGTACAAAATGCATATATTTTTCTTTCCAAAGTGTCTTTTTAATGTGATCTACTTGGATTATGTAATGAATGACAACAACTATTTTATACTCCAAATAGTTGTATTGACTATTATTCATCATTTAAGCTTGAGACTGTTTATGTATACCCTACATCTTTGTTGTTGGAAAGGGCCTATATATTGGGTTTGTGCTAATGTTTGTAACCTCAATAAATTTTAAATTTTGATTATCTCTGGTTCAAGGGTATCGATGTATCGTAATAAAGATGTTTTATCGTAATAAAAAACATAGAAATAAAAAAAAACATGAGTAATAAAAACGATATATCGATGTTTTTTCGATATTTTAAATGATTATATATGAAGTAAAATCGTATTAACATATATATGCAGACCATATAATTTAATCCAGTTGTCAAAGGGTATTATAAGTTTGTGCTGATGTATGTATATATATATATATATAATTCCCTGGCAACATTCTAATTGGAACAAGGGGTACTTCTCTCAGACAATGAGCTGCATTCGATTCTATTTTTAGATTCATTGAAAGGGACCTACGTTTTAACTCCCGCTCCGAACGGCAAATGCATTAGCTAGAGAAGTTTTACATAGCCCAATACTTCATAACCAGTGGTTAGCTGAGATATGAGGTGAACCGCCGCTTTTTTGAAATTTTATTTTTTTCAAGTGAGTCTGGTCTGAAATCGAACTTGGGATCTCTGGTATGCTAAGTGGATGACTAACCTGCTATTCCACGTCGGTTCACAATATGGGAGTATCATAAGGACTAAAAAAACTGGGCATATGTTGGGGACGGCGCGGTCAATGCGGGACCAAAAGATGTAGACAGCTCCATCACTATATCAGTTGAGCCAAACCTACTCTTGTTTCCCTAGGCAAGTTCTATTCTTCTGCTATGGGCGGTGGGCGACCTCCTAATACAAAATTAATGCGCTAACCTAAAATCGCGTAGTTGGTGGCGTCTTTATGAATGTTATTTAATGCTGCTATGTACGAGGCATAATCTAAATGATCAACTACATATCTTCATATGCTATCCTCGTGCACGTAAAGATCCTTCCTGACATGCCTCGGGGAAGATGCTAACTGTGTGATGTTAAAGTTTGAATGATTTCTCCGAAACTGCTGAGATAGCAGTTTCAGTTTTACTGGTGAGGTAATTTGTAGGTAGCCTGTTATAGTTCTTAGGGCTGCATTTTGGCAGCATTGAATATTTCTCCACGGAGTATCACTTAGCTACGCTAGCCACACCGGAGCAGCATAATTTGCTAGTAACTGACCGATCGCAATGATTCCTTGTCTATTCCCCAAGTACTGCAGGCAAGTTTCTACACCGCAATTTATGCGTGACAGTTGTGTCATGTGCCTGTTCCTGTTTGACACCCAGAATTTTCGAGTGGTTCACGGTGGAAATTAGTACACCATCGATTTCGACGCCAAGTTCCCACGGCACTCGGTTGTTCGTACATTAACGACTGGGAAATCTTAGGATTCCGACCATAAACTGCCACTTCTGCTAAAATATCGCAGTTACAACAACAACGCCAAGTTTTAAGCTTCTTTATGCAGGTGGTAAATAGGTTCGCTGAGGATTAAGTTGGTTGTATCTTCAGGTTACGTTCAGTGAAGAAGTTGTGGATGATATTGAGATAACGATTCACAACATATTTACATATTCTAACTAGATGTTCAAATATGCTTGCGCCGTTGGCACTAGATGGCAGTAGCTTTAAGGGGTAGTCGAAATAAATAGATCGTAAGTGATTAGGAATTAGTAAGTACTCTAGTTTAGATATTCGAAATACAAATTAATCGATTTGTGTCTGCATCATAAATTTTTTCTCGAATCAACATTTTAAGTTTTCAAGATAAATTCCTGTCATATGCGGCAGGTTATAATTTTCTGCTTCAATATTAAGAAATCTGCTGCTGCCGTACTGCATTAGAAGTTTTTAGAAACGTTTAAAACAATCACAGGCGATTGTTATCGAACGTAATTAATGCGTTTTCGCCAAGCATTGAACAAATAGAGACACGCTAAAGCGATTTTACAGCATGACATTTCTCGAACCAATGTGGTCAAGTTATACTTGGAAAGATGTCCAGTATTTTTAACGCGGGATTCTTTTTCTGCTATCCTTCCAATCCAAAGTGGAGCATAGGGCCTCAATATCGTCCGCTGGAATTGATTTTATCCATCATATCCATCATCCATGTTCTTGCATGTACTAGGCACCACTAAAATCATTGTAAAAGCTGCAGCAGCAGAATTTCTCGCATGATTACCCCTTCGAGTAGTATATTCTGTAATGTTGAGTCTTTCCATGCTTAAAACATCGTAAGTGCTAAGTTGATAAGTGATGAGTCCAAAGATATGAGCCACGTTTGTGTATCAAGACAGACGCCCGCTTGCAGACGCAACCAACATGTTGAACATACGCTGCATTTAACTAAATACGTTATAATGCATCTAAGATAACTCCCTCTTATATTAGCCCTGACCTAAAATCCCACACGGCTTGTTTACCATACCTTCAACTAGGTTGCTCAGGTTAACTGGATGTACCACGAGGAGATTAGAGTAGGAATTGGATGAAGTTCATACCTGGTACCTGGAGACGCCAGGCAACAACTGCACCCCATTTACATCCCATGGATTCTTACAGTGCCCGAAAGATGAGTCAAATTTAATGTGAAACACTTTGAAGCATAAATTTATAATCAGTTTATTAAAATAAAAGAATCGAAATTTGGGGGAAAAAACGGCGGAAGCCTAAGACGTGTAGTTGCTCAGTTTGGCCGTTAATAACGTATATTTTTTAAGTCTTTTCATAAAGGCCCAACGTTGTTCTAGTATTTTTATGAGGAGTCTTTAGAAGTACTCCACAGTCAGTCCTTAACATCATGCTATTTTTATGGATTTTTAATATCTCATACAAAGAATGGGCACCAGAAGTTTGCTTTGACAAAATACTTAGTCAGGGAATTGTTGTATAGTCCAGTACCGGAAGTGGCAAATCCTGACAGTACAAAGTTGTTACTTGTACATTTTAGATCAAATATGGATATCGATATAGGTTTGGGTGTTTATCTGTTAAAAAACAAAACATCTTGATTCGGACGAAACCTCGTCTGAGTACAGTCTGCAGATGTCCTGAATTGCTCCATCCCACCTGTTTAGCCTAGAATTTAGGGCAGAGTGGCCAGTTATCATGCCTATGCAATTCCTTAGGTTAGTTCTAGCAAAGACTTTAATCTGCCTATAGTTAAACTAGGCCATAAAGATCTAGATATTCTATAGGCCAAAACGCTGGCCCAAGACTTAATACTCATATAGAAGTGACATATGTGTAAGCAGAGCTATCTCTGTCACCGAGTGTATTATATATTTTCCAGATCTTACATTAAAAAGATGCATATGCATACTAACTGGCCACTATTACCTACTTAATGTTTCCAGTTTTCACTTTCTCTACTTCATTCTATTCTATCCATTGAACCAAAAGGGTCTCCTTTTAAACCTTATGTAACTCAAAACTATTTCCAAAGTAGATTTAACGATGTCCGTCCGAGAGTTTATAGCTTTTGATCAAAATTTAACTCGCAATTTTTTTTTTCTTTTTTTTGCCGGTTCTCGTAACAATGCCTCGTTTATCTGCATCATACAAATCTTTGACCGGAAGTTGTGAAAAATCTGCCAGTACCTACGTTTTATCCATCACACAACTGTTTCATTTATTAAAATAATATTTGACTTCATTTTTTCTCTAATTTTTTGTTTCTAAGTTTTTTATCGAATTGCAACCTGGCTGTATTTTCAAAAATATTAGGGTTTTTTAACATACGATCTGCTTTGCTGATAGAGGTTTTAGAAGCTCTTCTTAAGACTTATTATTTTGCTTAACCAACATCTGATGGGCCTTTTGGATCTGAGGGTCTATATAAAATTCTCGCTTTCCTATAAAGCCCTATAAAGACGGATGTGACTCCCTATAAAAACGGATGTGACTTAAAGATACACAAATCGCGAGAAAATGTAAAAATTAACGTCTCACAAAACCCTTCTAAATTTGTTTATAATCGATCGACATAAGCTCAGCTGCGTAGGGCATCCTAGCGTCGAGCTTGACCCACCACTACTATACTTCCCTATTGGTTTTAATTAATCTTGTAAAGAGTATAAAATAAAATACATTTGTTGTTGTACTTATAGACTTATTTTTTTTTTGTTGTATTTTTAAATCATATCAAGTTTCTGTGAATGCTTCAGTGGATTTTGTGGTTGATGATGTTTATAAAGGCATTGCTATTAAAAATAGTTAATGTAGTCGATTGTTATATTAAGTAAGAAAATTTGTAAGATTAACCTAAAGTTTAATATCTTTTAATAGAAACACTGTTTCCATTAGGAAAATTTCCAAAACAAAAAGTTTTCTATAGAAAAACTCATTAAAAACGAACTTTTCTTTAATAAAAAGGGTTGGCAATAATATTTGTATAGGAAAAAATCAGTTTGACAACAATTTGTCTATAGAAAAACCAGTTTGACAACAATTTTTCTATAGAAAAACCAGTTTGACAACAATTTTTCTATAGAAAAACCAGTTTGACAAGAATTTTTCTATAGAAAAACCAGTTTGACAAGAATTTTTCTATAGAAAAACCAGTTTGACAAGAATTTTTCTATAGAAAACCAGTTTGACAAGAATTTTTCTATAGAAAAACCAGTTTGACAAAAATTTTTCTATAGAAAAACCAGTTTGACAAGAATTTTTCTATAGAAAACCCAGTTTGACAACAATTTTTCTATAGAAAAACCAGTTTGACAACAATTTTTTTATAGAAAATAGTTTGATAATTATTTTTTATAGAAAAAATAAACAAGAATTTTTCTATAGAAAAAACCTGTTTGATGAAAAGTTTTTCTTTGACATTTTTTTAAATTTTTTAATTTTATAGGAAATTTTTCAAAAATTTCTTATTTTTATAGTAAATTTTCCAAACATTTCTTATTTCTATAGGAAATTTTTCAAAAATTTCTAATTTTTATAGGAATTTTTTTCAAAAATTTCTTATTTTTATAGAAAATTTATCAAAAATTTCTTATTTTTATAGTAAATTTTTCAAAAATTTCTTATTTTTATAGTAAATTTTTCAAAAATTTCTTAGTTTTACAGGAATTTTTTCAAAAATTTCCTATTTTTAAAGGAAATTTTTCATTTCTTTTATAGGAAATTTTTCAAAAATTTCTTATTTTTAAGGAATTTTTTCAAAAAAGGAAGTTTCTCTAAAGTTTCTTATTTTTAAAGGAAATTTTTCAAAAATTTCTTATTTTAATAGGAAATTTTTGAAAATTTTCTAGATTTATAGAAATTTTTAAAAAATTTCTTATTTTTATAGGAAATTTTTTAAAATTTTCTTTTTTTTATAGGAAATTTTTCAAAAATTTCTTATTTTTATAGGAATATTTTCAAAAAATTTTTTTTTGTAGGAAAATTTTCAAAAATTTCTTTTTTTTATAGGAAATTTTTCAAAAATTTTTTATTTTTATAAGAATTTTTTCAAAAATTTCTTATTTTTATAGGAAATTTTTTAAAATTTTCTTTTTTTTATAGGAAATTTTTCAAGAATTTCTTATTTTTATAGGAAATTTATCAAAAATGTCTTATTTTTATAGGAAATTTTTCAAAAATTTCTTATTTTAATAGGAAATTTTTAAAAAAATTTCTTGTTTTTATAGGAAATTTCTCAAAAATTTCTCATTTTTATTGGAAATTTTTAATTTTTTATTTTTATTGAAAATTTTTCAAAAATTTCTTATTTTTATGGAAAATTTTTAAAATCGATTTACACAAGAATATAGCATATTTTCTTATTCGTTTTGTAGCTTTTCGATTTTAATATGTATTCAAATGAACTTCCCTATTTAAGAGCCTTTTGTAGAAAATAGATAAGATAAACTGAAATAATCTAAAAGCTTTTGTATCGTTTTGGTTAAGCTGCACTGCTTTTATTAATTAAATTCTGCTGTCATAGAGTTGATGAAAAGATTTATTTTAATTGAGAAATAGACGAATTTAAATTTACTCGTAGTAGAGCTAAAAATGGGAGAAATGTTAGAATTTTTAAACATAATCAAATTTCATGAAAGGTGAGGATATAGATGCTCCCTTTGTGGTGGGATAGAACTAAATAAAATCTACCATTGATTTACAAAAATTGATTTTCCTTACGGTCGTTTTGAAAAGTCCCAAAAAATTCCGCTTTTAATCTAAGTCAGAAACAACTAATGGACACAATTATCCAATGAGACAAAGCTAAGCGTTTATGTGCTTTTCATTGTTCTTTATCCATTTTAATTTCACTTTTGGCAGACAAAAAATTTATATAGTGAAATATCTTTATATTATAGAGTCTTTGACTTAATAAAACGCCTCTTAATTTCAAATTCAACATAACTTTATAAAAAAAAAAAAACCTTATAGTCTTCTCATTTTAAGTATTTTTGTCCACAATTTCACATATTTGAATCTATTTTTAAATTAGGTCTTATCAGCAAAATACAAAAACAAAGGAGACATTTGATTTTATTTACAAAATTAAATCTTAATTCTCTCTACTGATAAAAAAATGGGACTCCCTTTTATGTAAAATATTCAAAATGTATAAAAATTTTTAAGATCGATTGGTTTTTATCATTAATCAATGAATCCAGTTTGACAACAATTTTTCTAAAGAAAAACCAGTTTGACAACAATTTTTCTATAGAAAAACCAGTCTGACAACAATTTTTCTATAGAAAAACCAGTTTGACAACAAATAGAAAAACCAGTTTGACAACAATTTTTCTATAGAAAAACCAGTTTGACAAGAATTTTTCTATAGAAAAACCAGTTTGACAACAATTTTTCTATAGAAAAACCAGTTTGACAACAATTTTTCTATAGAAAAACCAGTTTGACAACAATTTTTCTATAGAAAAACCAGTTTGACAACAATTTTTCTATAGAAAAACCAGTTTGACAAGAATTTTTCTATAGAAAAACCAGTTTGACAAGAATTTTTCTATAGAAAAACCAGTTTGACAACAATTTTTCTATAGAAAAACCAGTTTGACAACAATTTTTCTATAGAAAAACCAGTTTGACAACAATTTTTCTATAGAAAAACCAGTTTGACAACAATTTTTCTATAGAAAAACCAGTTTGACAACAATTTTTCTATAGAAAAACCAGTTTGACAACAATTTTTCTATAGAAAAACCAGTTTGACAACAATTTTTCTATAGAAAAACCAGTTTGACAACAATTTTTCTATAGAAAAACCAGTTTGACAACAATTTTTCTATAGAAAACCCAGTTTGACAACAATTTTTCTATAGAAAAACCAGTTTGACAACAATTTTTCTATAGAAAAACCAGTTTGACAACAATTTTTCTATAGAAAAACCAGTTTGACAACAATTTTTCTATAGAAAAACCAGTTTGACAACAATTTTTCTATAGAAAAACCAGTTTGACAACAATTTTTCTATAGAAAAACCAGTTTGACAACAATTTTTCTATAGAAAAACCAGTTTGACAACAATTTTTCTATAGAAAAACCAGTTTGACAACAATTTTTCTATAGAAAAACCAGTTTGATAACAATTTTTCTATAGAAAAACTAGTTTGACAACAGAAGAAAATTTTTCGAAATTTTTTTATTTTTATAGGAAATTTTTCAAAAATTTCTTATTCTTATTGGACATTTTCAAAAATTTCTTATTCTTATAGGAAATTTTCAAAAATTTCTTATTTTTATAGGAAATTTTTCAAAAATTTCTTATTTTTATAGGAAATTTTTCAAAAATTCTTAAAATCGATTGGTTTTTATCATTAATCAATGAATCCAATTAGTTTTAACTGTATTCTAATCTAATTTCTGCTGACTAAACATAGAAACCTAAAGATTAGAATTTTCATTAATCTTCTTCAATTTTAAGTTAAATGTTTCTTATTCTCTAAACAAAACGTGTCATCAGTCGCTGCTGACGACTCCCTAACTGTAAAGTCAAGTCAACCTAATTTCAAAACTTAAAAGCATTTTTCATCATAATTGTCTTTTTTTTTGTTATTACACAGAAGTTATTTGTTAAGATCTCAAATTCATTAACTTCTGTCTCGAAATCTTGTCTGTCACTTTGTCCACGAAGATGAACGTTTTGCTGTGAGTAAATGAGATAATTGTCTAAATGTTTGTCGCAACTGTGCCTGCACACAGTATCTGGTATTCTGGTGACGCTATAAATGTGTCATGGAACTGGTTTCAAATCATTGACTCTTCAAGTTTTATGCGCTTTTTTTTGACGTAGTCAGTCGTCTATAGTAGAGAGTTTAATAAACTTTTTTACACGTAAATACCAGCCGGCTTTTTAAAATGTTAAACGTTATAGTAAAATTAATTGCATGTAATTATTTATGTACATTATGTATTTGTTTAAAATGTATAACTTTTGTGGTCTTTTGTTAGGTTTTTTTGTTTATTTCGTGTGAGCGAGAGTTTTAACACGAAATTTTGAAACTTTTCAAATTAAATTTGTTTTCGTTAGAAGACCTCTTAAAAGAGAGGTAGAGAGTCGCTAGCAAAGAGAGTTTTTTTTTGTTGTCAATAATTGTATTAAATTAATTTGTTTATGTATAAACTAATAAATATTTTATTAAATAAAAAACAGCTGATTAAGGGGTGATTCATTTAAATGGTTTGTTATTAAACAAATGAAAATTTTATATCAGTAATTCATGAAATTGAAACGTAATTGATAGAAATACCTATTAGACGAACAAAAATAGATAAAAAACAAAAATTAGACCCGTTTTTAATAAAAATTTCCTATAAAATTAAGAAATTTAAAAAAAAATAAGAAATTTTTGAAAAATTTCTTATAAAAATAAAAATTTTTGAAAAATTTTCAAATAAAAATAAGAAATTTTTGAGAAATTTTCTATAAAATAAGAAATTTTTTAGAAATTTTTGAAAAATTTCCTACAAAAATAAGAAATTTTTTAAAAATTTCCTACAAAAATAAGAAATTTTTGAAAAATTTCCCATGAAAATAAAATAATTTTGAAAAATTTCCTATAAAAATGAGATATTGTTGAAAAATTTCCTATAAAAATAAGAAATTTTTGAAAAATTTCCTGAAAAATAAGAAATTTTTGAAAATTTTCCTTAAAAAATATGAAATTTTTGAAAATTTTTGCAATAAAAATAAGAAATTTTTGAAAAATTTCCTACAAAATAAGAAATTTTTAAAAAATTTCCCATAAAAATAAGAAATTTTTGAAAAATTTCCTATAAAAATAAGAAATTTTTGAAAAATTTCCCATAAAAATAAGAAATGTTTGAATAATTTCCCATAAAAATAAGAAAATTTTGAAAATTTTCCTATAAAAATAAGAAATTTTTGAAAAATTTCCTATAATAATAAGAAATTTTAGAAAATTTTTCCATAAAAATAAGAAATTTTTGAAAAATTTCCCATAAAAATAGAAATTTTTGAATAATTTCCTATAAAAATAAGAAAATTTTGAAAATTTTCCTATAAAAATAAGAAATTTTTGATAAATTTCCTATAATAAGAAATTTTTGAAAAATTTCCTATAAAAATAAGAAATTTTTGAAAATTTTCCTATAAAAAAAAAGAAATATCTGAAAAATTTCCTATAAAATAAGAACTTTTTAAAAAATTTCTTTTAAAAATAAGAACTTTTTAAAAAATTTCTTTTAAAAATAAGAAATTTTTGAAAAATTTCCTATAAAAATAAGAAATTTTTGAAAAATTTCCTATAAAAATAAGAAATTTTTGAAAAATTTCCTATAAAAATAAGAAATTTTTGAAAAATTTCCTATAAAAATAAGAAATTTTTGAAAAATTTCCTATAAAAATAAGAAATTTTTGAAAAATTTCCTATAAAAATAAGAAATTTTTGAAAAATTTCCTATAATAAGAAATTTTTGAAAAATTTCCTATAATAAGAAATTTTTGAAAAATTTCCTATAAAAATAAGAAATTTTTGAAAATTTTCCTATAAAAAAAAAGAAATATCTGAAAAATTTCCTATAAAATAAGAACTTTTTAAAAAATTTCCGATAAAAAAATAAATTTTTGTAAAATTTCCTATAAAAATAAGAAATTTTTGAAAATTTCCACTCCAAAATAAGAAATTTTTGAAAAATTTCTTATAAAAATAAAAAGATTTTCATAAAATTCCTAGAAAAATATGAAATTTTTGAAAAATTTCCCATAAAAATAAAATAATTTTGAAAAATTTCCTATAAAAATAAAAAATTTTTGAAAAATTTCTTATAAAAATAAAAAGATTTTCATAAAATTCCTAGAAAAATATGAAATTTTTGAAAAATTTCCCATAAAAATAAAATAATTTTGAAAAATTTCCTCTAAAAATAAGAAATTTTTGAAAAATTTCCTATAAAAATAAGAAATTTTTAAAAAATTTTCTAAAAAATAGGAACTTTATGAAAAATTTCATATAAAAATAAGAAATTTTTGAAAAATTTCCTTTAAAAATAAGAAATTTTTAAAAAATTTCCTATAATAATAAGAAATTTTTGAAAAATTTCCTATAAAAATAATAAATTTTTGAAAAATTTCCTATAAAAATAAGAAACTTTTGAAAAATTTCCTTTAAAAATAAGAAATTTTTGAAGAATTTCCTATAAAAATAAGAAATTTTTGAAAAATTTCCTATAAAAATAAGAAATTTTTGAAAATTTTCCTATAAAAATAAGAAGTTTTTGAAAAATTTCCTATAAAAATAAGAAATTTTTGAAAAATTTCTATAAAAATAAATTTTTGAAAAATTCCTATGAAAGTAAGAAATTTTTGAAAAATTTCCTATAAAATAAATTTTCAAAAATTTCCTTTAAAAAAAATAAAAAATTTTTGAAAAATTTTCAATAAAAATAAGAAATTTTTTAAAAAAATCCTATAAAAATGAGAAATTTTTAAAAAATTATAAAAATAAGTTTTTGAAAAAATTTTGCTTAAAACCGGTTTTTTTATAGAGAATCTTAATAGAAATCTCTTAAAATTTTATTTTGTTTTAAAATTTATAATAATTTCCATTTCCTTTCATTCCAGTCTGCATATTATTCGGTCTCTTCAATGCTTTATCCTTACTTTTACTAAATATCAGTTGCCTAATTGGTGGCATACTACAAGTGGTCATAGGCTTTCTGGTGATGGCCTTAGAAGCGCCTTGTTGTTTCTTCTGTATAGATTATGTGGGACAAATGGCCGATTTGGCCGACTCCAGACCCATGTGGAACAGAGCAGCACTTTATTGTGTGTAAGTTTGAATTATAATAGAATTTGTTTTATTTTGAAAGAAATATTTTAAAATAATTTTCCATTTTTCAGACTGCCCATATTCCCGGTATTTTTATGCTTTAGTTTAGGCAGTTTATTCCCCTGCGCTTTAATATTTGGCACTGGTGTTATCTATGGCATGATGTCATTAGGCAAAAAGTAAGTCCGTTTTTTTTTTAATTGTTAATAAAATATTTTTACTATAAGTATTAAAAGCTGCTATGAAATTGTTAAATATCAAAAGCAAAGCCAGAGGAATTTTGTTAATTAATTGTGTTATTTTTCCAATTTTTCTATCTCTCTCCTTGCTTACAATAATTACTAAAAAAAAACACAAAAATACAAAACATTTAATAACTTGTGGTACAAAAACAAAAATCTTAAAAATTATTTAAAATTTTGAAAATGTTAATAAAGAGCTTCACGCGAGGATATGGCTGCAGCAGCCACTTCACCCACACAAATGCAGCCAGGAGCTGAAGGACAAATGCAAATGAGCACCGATCAACATATTACATTAATGGAAGATCCTGATGTTTGGCGTCCAACATAAATTCATTCAATGAATTAAAACTTCTTAAAAAACATGAAACAAAAAGACACTCAAACAAACAAACAAATACATAATTCTAAAAGCAAAAATTCCATTTAAAATTTTTAATTAAACAAAAATTTCAAAGAATCTCACAGCAAACAACTCGTTACTAACAAAAAACAATAACTACACACTATAAATATTTAAACCCAAAAATAAAAGCAACAATTAACATCATCATTTAAATTATCACAAAATTAATTAAAGAAAAAGAAAAGAGTTTGTTAAACAATTTACTAAAAGATAACAATTATATATATATATATATAAATATATCATAAAGTTTTAAACAAAAAAAAAATCATTAAAAAATATCTTAAAACAAATATTGATTATTAAGCCGTTACAACAAAAAAATAAGCCCCACCAAAACAAAAAAAAAAACTACAAGAAAAATCATTAAAATTAAATTTCAAAACATTTTTGATTCCAAATGTAACCAGAAAAAGGCAAATACTCGTAAAATTGATCTCAAAACGCTTTCATTAGCAAAATATATTTTTGGATTCCATTATCAGGAGTATCCTAACTCCCGAAAAGAATTATGCAGCCGATACTCACACACAAAATGTAAAAATAACTTTTTTTGCTTCCATTTATCAGAGAAAAAACAAAAGAAAAAACCTAAAATTTCTAAAATATATAATAATTTATATGCAAAAATAATAGAGCGGTACCTTAAAAATGAAATGAAATTGGAAAATGAAGTTAAATGGGAAGAAATAGAGAAAGAAATGGGAAGTTTTGATATGCAAATTTTAAATAAAATTGCCCTATAACAGAAATAAATGAAAGTATACCAATATATCAAATTTTGACCGATCAACACATGTTTCAATTCATTTGAATTAATTTTCAGGGGCTCCCTCTGTCGGGCGCCAAATGCATATTCATAATTTACGATTCAATTAATTTTTGAATAATTTTCAGTGGCGCCATCTTTCGGATGGCTCATGCACAATAACTTTGCAAAAGATTATAGCATGATGAAGTGCACAGTTTACGTTTTAATTCATTTTAAGTAATGTTAAGTGGCGTCATCTGTTGGAATTGAGGCATGATATAAACCTTCGTCGTCTCATGAGCAACAACTTTGCAAAAGATCATAACATGATCAAATGCACAGTTTACGATTTAATTAATTTTGAGTATTTTTCAGTGGTGCCACCTATCGGAATTTAGTTATGCCAGCATAGAAAACTTCGTCGCTTCATGAGCAATAACATTACAAATGTACAGTTTACAATTTAATTAATTTTGAGTAATTTTCAGTGGCGTTAACTGTCGGAAATTGGTCATGCAAACTTAAAACACTTCTTTGAGTCATGATCAAAGATCATAGCATGATCAAATGTACAGTTTACGATTTAATTAATTTTGAGTAATTTTCAGTGGCGCCACCTGTCGGCATTTAATCAAGCCAACTTAGAAACCTTCATCGTCTCATGAGCTACAACTTTGCAAAAAATTATGGCATGATCAAATGCATAGTTTACTATTTAATTAATTTTGAGTAATTTTCAGTGGCGCCACCTGTCGGAAATTGGTCATACCAATATAGAAGCCTTCGTCGAGTCATGCGCAAGAACTTTCCAAAAGATCAAATCCACAGTTTACGATTTCATTAATTTTGAGTAACTTTCAGTGCCGCCACCTGTCGGAAATTGGTCGTCTATAGATAATTTTTTACAAAAATTTTTCTATAGAAAATTTTTTTTATAAAAAATTGTTCTAAAAAACATTTTTTATCAAAAAATTTTGCTGTATTGAAAATTTTTCTACAGAAAAATATTTTTGTCGAGATCTTTTCTATAGAAAAAAAATTTTATCGAATTTTTTTTAGAGAAAAATATTTTGATCGAAATATTTTCATCAAAGATTTTTCTTTAGAAAAATATTTCTATAGAAAATTTTTTCTTTTTTAAATTTCTATCGAAAATTTTTCTATAGAAAAATATTTCTATTGCAAATTTTTCTATAGAAAAATATTTTCTATAGAGAAATATTTTTTTGGAAAATTTTTCTATAGAAAAATATTTCTTTGAAAAATTTTCCTATTGAAAAATATTTGGAAAATTTTTCTATAGAAAAATATTCCCAGTAAAACTTTTCATTACCAAATAATGAGTTAAACAGTTAAACTATTGAACACGAACTACTTACTCATTCGCTGTTTAAGTCATTACATTAACATGGGGATGTCATTGGAGGCAAGTACTTACCAATTGCAGAAATGTAATGACTTGGGTAAGCAATTTGAAAGCAACAACAACAACTGCAACAACTTTTTTGTTGTTGTTTTATTAAAAACATATATTTTTAAACGAAATACAAAATTTTTTTTATGATCCCATGGGGGCTCGAACCCAGACCCTCCGACTGCTAGGCAGAGACTCTTCCACTGAGCTACTTCATATGTTGAAAACTTAGCAGCTTATAATTAATATAAACAATTTTTATTTTTAGATCCAAAATCATGTGAAAATAACTTTGTTTTTCCCTGCTTTTTTTTTGCTTTGTTGTAATTTTTGGAAAAATATTTTTATACGATCTTTTGTAATTATTTTAAAACTTTTTTAAAATTATTTTAAAACTTAAACAATTTAAATCTTCTTTTTTGTATAAGTTTTTACATAAGATTGACTCTTACTTACTTAAATGTTACAACCTGTTAAGGTCAAAGTCCGAGCATATTTTAGAATTCCATTGATTTCGATCTTGTGCGAATATTCTCCAATTTTATAGGCCAAGCTTTGAAAAATGTTCCTCTACTTGATCTTTCTATCGAAGTTTCGGACATCCTCCTCTAACATTAGGTAGTGGGACATTTTAATTCTAATTTTATCCTCTTCATTGTATTTTTTTTCAAGAGAGGGTTACTAGCCCGTAATTCTAACCCATTTTTATCGATCTTATGGGACAACTCTCGGAACATGTTAACTCACAATATTAATGGGTGTTAAACTAGCTCCCCGGGTGATACCATGAGGAGGTGTGTGTCCACAGTTGAGATGAAGGATGACCCAGATAAGTTGGGCTTACCAAGTTAAGACCAATTAGAATCGTGTTTGGTATTCAACATCCCCTACATAATCAAAATTGACTCATGATGGTATTTTTTCATTAACGTGAGTTAGTTTTACAAATTTTTTTTACAGAAGATAATATTTAAGTTCTTAAAATTCAAAAATCATTTAAAAAGACTCTTTTAATAAAAAAAAAAACTAAAAAAAAAATGTTTGCCCTTGGTGGGATTTGAACCGGGGCCATTCAGTTTAAATTACCATCTTAATTACAAATAAGTACTTCTGTAATAACTTATTATTTATTCGGATGATATGTTGTAGTCGTTACAAGGTAACTAGTTATCAGAGTACTTGCCATTACCAAAGTTTTGCTGGGTTTGTATTGAAAATTTTTCTACAGAAAAATATTTCTTTAAAAATTTTTTTATAGAAAAATATTTCTATCGAAAAATATTTCTATCGAAAATTTTTCTATAGAAAAATATTTCTATCGAAAATTTTTCTATAGAAAAATATTTCTATCGAAAAATTTTCTATAGAAAAATATTTCTATCGAAAATTTTTCTATAGAAAAATATTTCTTTGGAAAATTTTTCTATAGAAAAATATTTCTATCGAAAATTTTTCCATAGAAAAATATTTCTATCGAAGGTTTTTCTATTGAAAAATATTTCAATGGAAAATTTCTCCATAGAAAAATATTTCTATCGAAAATTTTTCTATAGAAAAATATTTCTATCGAAAATTTTTCTATAGAAAAATATTTCTATCGAAAATTTTTCTATCGAAATTTTTTCTATAGAAAAATATTTCTATCAAAAATTTTTCTATAGAAAAATATTTTTATCGAAAATTTTTCTATAGAAAAATATTTCTATCGAAAAATTTTTTATAGAAAAATATTTTTATCAAAAATTTTCTAAAGAAAAATATTTTTATTGAAAAATTTTCTATAGAAAAATGTTTTTATCGAAAAATTTTCTATAGAAAAATATTTCTTTCGAAAAATTTTCTATAGAAAAATATTTCTATCGAAAATTTTTCTATAGAAAAATATTTCTATCGAAAATTTTTCTATAGAAAAATATTTTATCGGAAAATTTTTTATAAAAAATATTTTTATTGAAGATTTTTTCTATAGAAAAATATTTCTATCGAAAAATTTTTTATAGAAAAATATTTTTATCAAAAATTTTCTAATGAAAAATATTTTTATTGAAAAATTTTCTATAGAAAAATGTTTTTATCGAAAAATGTTCTATAGAAAAATATTTCTATCGAAAATTTTTCTATAGAAAAATATTTCTATCGAAAAATTTTTTGTAGAAAAATATTTCTATCGAAAATTTTTCTATAGAAAAATATTTCTATCGAAAAATTTTTTATAAAAAATATTTTTATCGAAGATTTTTTTTATAGAAAAATATTTTATCGAAAAATTTTTTGTAGAAAAATATTTTTTATCGAAATTTGAACAAATTTCTCTCTTTCTCCTCTTCAACTTTATTTTTCATTTTTGAAATTCCATTTTTTTATAATCCTCATAAATAAATAACTTATATAAATTATAAACAAAAAACATATTTTTAATGCTACTTTTTTTGTAGTTATAATTTATAAAACATAAATTACATAAAAGTAAAAATAAAAAATATTGCTAAAGAAAATGTTACTTAAATGTAGTAAAATTATAAAGAAAAACAAAAAAAGAAATTTTAAAACAAAATGTTTTTGCTCATTGTTAAAAGTTAATTAAAACTAAAATAATTAAATTGAAATAATATGGCTTTGAGAAGTTTTTTCTTTTTCAACAAAAATTTTGCTTTAATGAAAATTTCTTTAGTTTTTTGTTGGGTTTATTTTAAGTTGCCTTGAAATTGAAATTAAATCAAGTACCTAGAAAGTAAAATATTAATATATAACAAAATAATTTAATTATATAAAAAAGGGCTTTTCAAAACCCTAAAGTCGAAATGATGAGTGTCAGCCGCAAGCAATTTCTGTAGCCCATTTGACATTGAAGGTCTTTGAGGGCCACAGGCTTAAATATTTGAACAAATTTGTACATTTAAATATTTTCTATAGAAAAAGTGGGCGTCAGTAATTTTTTTTCTATAGAAAAAGTGGGCGTCAGTCAGTTTTTTCTATAGCAAAAGTGGGCGTCAGTCAGTTTTTTCTATAGAAAAAGTGGGCGTCAGTCAGTTTTTTCTATAGAAAAAGTGGGCGTCAGTCAGTTTTTTCTATAGAAAAAGTGGGCGTCAGTCAGTTTTTTCTATAGAAAAAGTGGGCGTCAGTCATTTTTTTCTATAGAAAAAGTGGGCGTCAGTCAGTTTTTTCTATAGAAAAAGTGGGCGTCAGTCAGTTTTTTCTATAGAAAAAGTGGGCGTCAGTCAGTTTTTTCTATAGAAAAAGTGGTTGTCACTGAGTTTTTTGTATAGAAAAAGTGGCTGTCACTGAGTTTTTTGTATAGAAAAAGTGGGTGTCACTGAGTTTTTTGTGTAAAAAAAATGGGTGTCACTGAGTTTTTTGTATAGAAAAAGTGGTTGTCACTGAGTTTTTTGTATAGAAAAAGTGGCTGTCACTGAGTTTTTTGTATAGAAAAAGTGGGTGTCACTGAGTTTTTTGTGTAAAAAAAATGGGTGTGACTGAGTTTTTTGTATAGAAAAAGTGGGTGTCACTGAGTTTTTTGTATAGAAAAAGTGGGTGTCACTGAGTTTTTTGTATAGAAAAAGTGGGTGTCACTGAGTTCTTTCTATAGAAAAAGTGGGTGTCACTGAGTTTTATATGTGGCGGGCATACCCCCTCAATGTCCAATTTGTTACAGCAAATTTTTGCTGACGAGACTCGTCATTTTCGTTATTTTTTTTAATATATTTAAAAATTTGTTCTTTTCTAAGTTTCCTTAAAAAAATTTTAAAAAAAAATTTTAGTTTTTAAAAAGTTTTCAAAACTTTACTTAAATTTACTTTATGATATTATTTTATAAGACTTTTAAAATTATGTAATTTAAAATACTTCTTAATCATTTTGTTATAATTTCAAAAACACTTTTATTCTAAAACATCAATTTGTTGTTGACGCCAAATATCGTTATATAACTTAATGTTTTTAAAACTAAGAGTGAAAAAAAAACGTATTCAAAATTACACTTTCCATCACCTACACTCGTACACATTTTACCAACATCATCATCATCCAACTACTCTACTGCCAATTTACTAAAACTAAAAAAGCGTTAAGAAAAACCGACAACAGATTTTTGCTAATAACTTTTTAATGCAGCCAAAAGAAAATCAAACAAACTAAACTTTTGCAACCTCCATTTTTGCAACACCTGCATCGAATTTGAATTTTATGTTCTTGTTGTTAAAAAAAAACATGAAAAGGCAAATATCATTTTACATACTTTTTCTCTTAACAAGTATTTTTTGCTAAAAAGTTGAACTATTCTAATAATTTTTAGTTATCCCTGTTTGTTTTAATATCAAAATTAAAAGTAATTTATGTCCCTATTGCCGTTCTCAACTCAACTCAGTTTGGTTGTCTACCAGTCAACCCAACTTTTACACAACCAAATTTTGTTTGATATTGCGGAACTAAAAACGTTGAGTTCGTTAATATCTAAACAGATTGAAAGTTGGGTCGACTCTTAGACAACCAAACTGAGTTGAGAACGGCAAAAGGGTCATAATATAATTATTCCTGTAGAGCACCCCATTACACCTTTTGTTTTGATTTAGTTTAGTATGTTGCTCCCTGATTTTCCCTTTATTTAGATTTGCTTTTAAATTTTACAATTTTGAATTTTGAATTTTCCTTAATCCTTTAGTTTTGAGTAAAAATTCATTGGAATTTGTAGTTTTCCCTTTTGTTTAAAATCATCATTTATTCATTACATTTCTGTATAATTTCTTATCATTTCCATTGTAGTTAAATTTTTCATATTTAGTTATTTGAGATTTTCAATATACATATATACGAGGGGTACTATTTAATTATCCTGAATAGCCTCTTGAGAGCAATGAAAAACACATGAGCACGTGTGTGTGCCTAAGCTTCCTTTCATTGTACAATCGTTTCCATTAGTTGTTTTCGAATTAGAGTAAAAGCGGTATACTTTTTTTTAATGGGACTTTTCAAAACGACCATTCGGCAATACAATGTATGAAAGTGAAACATCTTTATATTATAAAATCTTTGCATTAGTTCCAACGATTGGTAATAGCAATTTTACCATTCCCCCTGAGACATCTTCAATATATACGAGGGGTACTATTTAAGTATCTTGATAAGCCCCTTGAGAACAATGAAAAACCCATAAACTCACAAAGAAACAAACATCTAATAAGCATGTGAATGTGCCTTAGCTTTCTCTCATTATATAATCGTCTTCATAAGTTGTTTCCGATTTAGAGTAAAAGCGGTATACTCTCGTTGTTATGGGTCTTTTCAAAACGACCATACGGCAAATCAATGTATGAAAGTGCAACATCTTTATATTGTAGAGGTTTGTAATAGTTTAAACGATTTGTCCTTAGACACCTTCAACTGCTATTATCGCCGCTCCTTAATTTCTGGCCACACAGTTTACCTTTGATGTTCGGAAGCAAAAAGTCATTTGTTGTCAAGTCAAGGCTGTACGAGGAATATGTCATTAATTCCATATTTTCACTTATATGGCGAAATGTATAAGAGATCGCATTGTCGTGATGAAGAATGATTTAATAAGTTTTTCGAATTTCTTTGAAAACTTCCACACAAAATTAACAGTTCTACGTTGCTCAGGCTTAATTTTTCATGGCTTAAAGTTCTGAAATATACCATATTTTATAATATATCGATATCAATATCGACTCCATTTCTATGGACATTAGTTCAAAAGATCCATTAAAAATAGTCCTTTTCTCAATGTCTAAAACTTAAAATTGATCGATTGGTCGGAAGCCGTGTCTGGACAAAATGTTATCTATCCAAAATCCACAGTTTTTTTTCTATAGAAAAAGTAGCCGTCAGTGAGTTTTTCTAGAGAAAAGTGGCGGTCAGTTAGTTTTTTTTTTTTATAGAAAAAGTGGGCGTCAGTGAGTTTTTCTAGAGAAAAAAGTCAGTAACTGTTTCTGTAGAAAAAATGGGCTTCAGTAACTGCTTCTATAGAAAAAATGGGCGTCAGTAACTGCTTCTATAGAAAAAATGGGTGTAGTTTTTCTATAGAAAAAATGGTCTTCAGCAAGTTTTTCTATAGAAAAAATGGGCGTCAGTAAGTTTTTCTATAGAAAAAATGGGCGTCAGTAAGTTTTTCTATAGAAAAAATGGGCGTCAGTAAGTTTTTCTATAGAAAAAATGGGCGTCAGTAAGTTTTTCTATAGAAAAAATGGGCGTCAGTAAGTTTTTCTATAGAAAAAATGGGCGTAAGTAACTCTTTCTATAGAAAAAAATGGGAGTTAGTAAGTTTTTCTATAGAAAAAATTGAAGTCAGTAAGTTTTTCTATAGAAAAAATGGGCGTCAGTAAGTTTTTCTGTAGAAAAAATGGGCGTCAGTAAGTTTTTCTATAGAAAAAATGGGCGTCAGTAAGTTTTTCTATAGAAAAAATGGGCGTCAGTAAGTTTTTCTATAGAAAAAATGGGCGTCAGTAAGTTTTTCTATAGAAAAAATGGGCGTCAGTAAGTTTTTCTATAGAAAAAATGGGCGTCAGTATGTTTTTCTATAGAAAAAATGGGCGTCAGTAAGTTTTTCTATAGAAAAAATGGGCGTCAGTAAGTTTTTCTATAGAAAAAATGGGCGTCAGTAATTTTTTCTATATAAAAAATGGGCGTCAGTAAGTTTTTCTATAGAAAAAATGGGCGTCAGTAAGTTTTTCTATAGAAAAAATGGGCGTCAGTAAGTTTTTCTATAGAAAAAATGGGCGTCAGTAAGTTTTTCTATAGAAAAAATGGGCGTCAGTATGTTTTTCTATAGAAAAATGGGCGTCAGTAAGTTTTTCTATAGAAAAAATGGGCGTCAGTAAGTTTTTCTATAGAAAAAATGGGCGTCAGTAAGTTTTTCTATAGAAAAAATGGGCGTCAGTAAGTTTTTCTATAGAAAAAATGGGCGTCAGTAAGTTTTTCTATAGAAAAAATGGGCGTCAGTAAGTTTTTCTATAGAAAAAATGGGCGTCAGTATGTTTTTCTATAGAAAAATGGGCGTCAGTAAGTTTTTCTATAGAAAAAATGGGCGTCAGTAAGTTTTTCTATAGAAAAAATGGGCGTCAGTAAGTTTTTCTATAGAAAAAATGGGCGTCAGTAAGTTTTTCTATAGAAAAAATGGGCGTCAGTAAGTTTGTCTATAGAAGAAATGGGCGTCAGTAAGTTTTTCTATAGAAAAAATGGGCGTCAGTAAGTTTTTCTATAGAAAAAATGGTCGTCAGTAAGTTTTTCTATAGAAAAAATGGGCGTCAGTAAGTTTTTCTATAGAAAAAATGGGCGTCAGTAAGTTTTTCTATAGAAAATTGGCGTCAGTAAGTTTTTCTATATAAAAAAATGGGCGTCAGTGAGTTTTTCTACAGAAAAAGTGGGCGTCAGTGAGTTTTTCTTTAGAAAAAGTGTCCGTCAGTGAGTTTTTCTTTAGAAAAAGTGTCCGTCAGTGAGTTTTTCTTTCGAAAAAGTGGCCATCAGTGATTTTTTTTATAGAAAAGTGGCCGTCAGTGATTTTTTCTATAGAAAAAGTGGCCGTCAGTGAGTTTTACTTTAGAAAAAGAGGCCGTCAGTGAGTTTTTCTATAGAAAAAGTGGCCGTCATTAGTTTTTCTGTAGAAAAAGTGAGCGTCTGTGCGTTTTTTATTGAAAAAGTGGCTGTCATTGAGTTTTTCTATAGAAAAGGTGGACGTTAGTGAGTTTTTCTATAGTAAAAGTGTGTGACAGTCAGTTTTTATATAGAAAAAGTGGGCGTCAATAAATTTTTCTATAGAAAAGTGGGCGTCACTGAATTTTTTTTTATAGAAAAAGCTTTTCTAAAGAAAAAGTGGGCGTCATTGAGTTTTTCTATAGAAAAAGTGGCCGTCAGTGAGTTTTTCTTTGGAAAAAGTAAGTTTTTATATAAAAAAAGTGGGAATCGGGGAGTTTTTCTATAGAAAATGTCGTCGTCAGTGAGTTTTTATATCGGGTTTTTCGTTTCAGGAGTTTTTCTATAGACAAAATGGGCGACAGTGAGTTTTTCTGCGTTTTCTTTTTCTAGGACGTTTTCAAAACTCTTCTTTGATATATTTTACTTTAAGGTTTTAAAAAAGATTTTGAATTTATTGTATTTTTGCCTTTAAGTAGTTTAGACAATCTCACGATATTCACTTTTGCACTGTATTTTGTTTTGAGTTGAAAACTTCTAAAACGCACTTTTTCAGTTTTTTTAATTTGATTTTTATAAAAAATGCAAAAAAAAATTAAATTTTTTTTAAAATAACTTTTTATTTAGAGCATGATTAACATTTTTTTATAAATCAAAATAAATTCATAATAATTTTTAAATTTTCTATCTATCTCCCTTAGAGCTTCAGCGGCTGATATGAGACAGGCGGCGGTAAATTCCGGCATTGCTGGAGGACCAACAACAAATGATCGTGCTGGCATTATCAATAATGCCCAACCCTTCTCATTTACTGGAGCTGTGGGCACCGATAGTAATGTGTGATAGGAGACACAAGTTGGGGACGCAAAACTTTCATTACTTTCATTCACTTTAACAAACTAAAAGGATAGTAGGAGGCCACTTTTGAAATGAAAATAAAAATACAACAAGAGAATAAAAGTCATTAAATATTAAATTTAAAATATTTGCATATATTTTTTATTAATTGTAATCGTTAAAAGGATTGAAATTTATATTATATGTTTATTTTAAAAAAACCTCTGTACTAAGAAAAATCTTTTTGAAAAAAGGCAGAATAATTTGAAAGGAATTTTAACATTTTCCAGTTTTTGTTTTTTTTTTCGAAATTGTAAAATTTTTTCTTGTGTTTTTGTTTATTTTAAAGAATTTAAATTATTTCTTTGATTTTGAGTCTTGAGTTTTAGTTATAATTTAATTAGTTTTTTCTTTTAAATTTAACAAAATTTTGTTTGAAAATTTTACAAATTATCTCTCTAATTCATAAACAAATTTTAAAATTATTTAATTCTTATAATTTGAAATTTGTGTCAAAAATTTGAATTATAAGCTTGATATAGCTTTATTTTTTGATTATGAATTAAAGGGTATATCTTTAAAGTTATCTTTATATTCATTCCATTTGTTTAAAACAAAACTTAAGGCTTTAAATTCTTCTAAAACTTTCAAAATTTTTCAATATTTTCTTTTTTTAAAAACTGCTAAAAATTATGATAAAATTTATATAAAAAAATGTAAAAAACTAATTATAACTAAAAAATCATAATAATTATAAAGAAAAACTGTTAATTATATAAATAAATATATATTAAAATATAAAATATAAAACTTCAAAAAATAATTTCAAATTCAAAATTTAGTTTAAAACTTGAATCATTTATTAAAACAAATCAAACAGAATTGTTCATTATGTTTTCGATTTCTTAACAAAAGTTTTTCTTTTTAAATCTATACCCAAAATTCTCATAAAAATTTAAATTTTCTTAACATAACCTTAAAATTGTTTAAACATAACCTCAATTTTTTTTTTTCAAAATAAACTCAAAACAATCATTTATTTTAAAATTTAAACATTTAACTAAAAGAAAAAGTCATTTTAATCCTTTTGTTTATTAAAAAAAAGTATACAAAATATATTCAACCTAAAAAGTATATTTAAATATTAATTTCCGAAATTCATATTTCATTTATAATTATAATAATTATAAATAAAACCCTAAATTATATTTTAAATTATTAAACAAAGGAAAAAAAAACAAGTAATTAATATTAAAAAGAGCTATACATTAATCATACATATGAAAAAAAAAGATATAACAAAACTATAAAATTATATATATAAAAAAACAAATTAATAGTGTAAAATTTAATTGAGAAAAAAAAATTTAAAAACAAATTATGTTTAATAATTAAAACAAGAAAATAAAAATAAATAAAATTAAAAAGAAAATGTATAAAAAATTAAGAAACCAAAGAGTTTTCTATTAAACAAATTTTTTTGGTGGATCAGGAAATAAAAAGTGGCCTTCTGTGAGTTTTTCTAGAGAAAAAGTGAGCGTCATTAAGTTTTTCTAGAGAAAAAGTGAGTGTCAGTGAGTTTTTCTAGAGAAAAAGTGAAGTCATTAAGTTTTTCTATAGAAAAAGTAAGCGTCATTAAGTTTTTCTAGAGAAAAAGTGAGCGTCATTAAGTTTTTCTAGAGAAAAAGTAAGCGTCATTAAGTTTTTCTATAGAAAAAGTAAGCGTCATTAAGTTTTTCTATAGAAAAAGTAAGCGTCATTAAGTTTTTCTAGAGAAAAAGTGAGCGTCATTAAGTTTTTCTAGAGAAAAAGTGAAGTCATTAAGTTTTTCTATAGAAAAAGTAAGCGTCATTAAGTTTTTCTATAGAAAAAGTAAGCGTCATTAAGTTTTTCTATAGAAAAAGTAAGCGTCATTAAGTTTTTCTATAGAAAAAGTAAGCGTCATTAAGTTTTTCTATAGAAAAAGTAAGCGTCATTAAGTTTTTCTATAGAAAAAGTAAGCGTCATTAAGTTTTTCTAGAGAAAAAGTAAGCGTCAGTGAGTTTTTCTATAGAAAAGGTAAGTGTCAGTGAATTTTTCTATAGAAAAAGTGGCCTTCAGTGAGTGAAGAAAAAATGGTCGAAAATGAGGGAACTCGCAGAAGAGGATGTCCGAAACTTTGATGGAAAGACCAAGTAGACGAAAATCTTTAAGAGCTACCCTTCAAAATTGAAGAATATGCACACAAACGCAAGTTAAAAGCTATTAAGTTTTGAACTATGGCAGCTTTGGCACTAAAACTTAAATAAGCTTTATATAAAAATGGTGATTCTGCAACAGCCACATATCGTGCTTTAAGAGGAGATTATGGTTAACATAATCCTCCAACTACGCAAGCAATTGACTAAATTGTGAAGAAATTTGAAGAGACTGAAAGGTTAACAAATATTGTAAGGCCTGTGCATCATCGCTTAGCTCGTTCCACTGAAAATATCGCTGCTCTGGAAGTGTTGCCGAGGACCCGAATGTGTCCATTCCGTGAATTCGGAGTTATATAGTCATATGATAACCGACTTTTTTTGCCTTCTATTGAAGAATATGTGGTTTCAACAAGACGTTGCCATATGCCACACAACTCGAGTGAATATGGCTTTATTGCAAGAGACATTTCCTGGTCACGTAATTTCTCGTCGTGGCGATATCAACTGGCCACCAAGATCATGCGATTTGATATCATTAGACTTTTTGTGGGGCTACGCAAAAGACCGTGCTTATGCATATAAACCTTTAATTCTTGAGCACTTAAAAACCAACATTCTTCGAGTAATGTCTGAAATACCGCCCAATATGTATTAAAAAGTGGTCGAAAATTACCTTAAAAGAATCAATGCTTGCAATATTTCGCGTGGTGGTCATTTAAATGATGGCTTCCATTGACATTATACATGCCCACCCCTCTTTAGTACCTAAATGAATTTCGGAAGATCTTCAAATATCATTTCTAATTGGTTTGCAACTTCCTATTAGATTTCCTATTGGGATTTTAAAATTAAATCATTCACAATAGTATTAGTACTATCTACAGGCGAATCAACAATATCGAAAAGTCTGTATCACAAAAATGAATATTATCGAGAGATGGAGAGAAAGATTAATGGATCATATAGTGCCAAAGATTGGTGGAAAGTTGCCAAACAAATAAAAGGTGAAAATTTCCAGGTTGGAGCACAAGTTTCAGCAGAGGACTTTAAAAAATATTTTGATGATCTTTTAAACCCTGCTCAATTATCGAATAATATACATTATGCACCAAGATACATAAATGTTCAAGAATTAGATAAAGAAATCAGCACACAAGAGATTTGTGGAATTCTCAAGAAAACCAAAACAAATAAAGCCCCTGGTATTGACAGAATACCGTATGAATTTTTAAAAAATGCGTCGCATGAATTTCACATAGAATTGGCAGCGATTTATAATACTATATTTGAAACTGGGAGAACCGAAGATATGTTTAAAGACACCATAATCTTTCCAATATTTAAAAAAGGCAATGCAAATGTTCCCAACAATTATAGAGGAATTTCGTTTATGAATTGTATGGCTAAGGTATTGATGGGAGTTCTGAACATGAGAATACAAGAATGGGTTGAGAAATATAATATATTGAATGAATATCAAGCCGGGTTTAGGCCAAAATATTCGACCATAGATAATATTTATAGCTTGGCTTCTATTGTTCATTTAAAATTTAATGAGAAGAAAAAGGTATATGCATTTTTTGTAGACTTTAAGGCAGCCTTTGACAAAATTCCTAGACAACTTTTAATGTACAAACTACGTACTATTGGTTTATCTACCAAAATAGTAAATTTAATTGAAAATATTTATGCAGATACTAGATCTGCGGTTTGGACGGGAAAGGAAGTATCAGAATTTTTCAACACATACTCAGGGGTAAGACAAGGATGTCTTTTGTCTCCTTTGCTATTTACTCTTTATCTTAACGATCTGCATGATACGTTAGAAGGTGGTCTGATGGTTGGCGAAACAAATGTTCGTCTGCTCCTATATGCAGATGATATAGTTCTGTTAGCAGACGATGTGAACATCATGCATAATATGATAGCTAAATTGGAATCGTACTGCACTACGTGGAATATGGAAGTAAATTTAACTAAATCAGAAATACTAGTGTTCAGAAAAGGTGGGAGGTTGTCGAGAAATGAAAGCTTTATATACAAAGGTCAACAAGTAAAAATTGTAAATGAATATTGTTACTTGGGAGTTATTTTGACACCTAAAATGTCCTTTAAGAAACATTTAGATAAGCGCAACGCTTTGTCGAAATGTAGCATAAATGCAACATGGCAGAGTTTTCTAAAGAAATCATCAATCTCATTAGCAGCCAAATGGCGCCTATTTCAGGCAGTATGCAGATCTATTCAGTCTTATGGAGCACAAATTTGGGGATGTACGCAATTTGATGAAGTTGACAAACTACAAAGATACTTTATTAAAAGAATATTACAACTGCCTGATTTTATACCAAGTTACGCAATATCCTTAGAAACGAATTCCGAAAATAATCACTTTTATACCTTAAATCTACACATGAATTACATTTTCAATACAATTTTTCAATACACTTATGATAGACTTCCACACAAACTTTCAGTAATGGTGTTATATAGCAACATTTTCTGGGCTAAACAACTTAACGACTTAGGAGAAGATCTAAATATACAGTTTGATGTGAACATGGGTAGTTCTGAATGGAGTAGAAACGGAGTAGCATTGTTACAGGAGTTAAAACAAAAAAGTCAGCATGCGGATAAAACAAAAGCATTATCCAGTAATACGCGGTTTTATAGATTGTTGAATCATAACATTGGATATAGATATATTAACCATGAACACAATCTACATAAAATCTCCTTGATCTTCAGAACGAGGTGTGATGTTTTACCATTGCACGGAAATAGTTTTAGCAATATTTCAAACAGAACGTGTACCTTGTGTAATATGAGAGAAGACGAAAACCTGCAGCATTTTATGGCAATCTGTCCAATATTAAAGGAATTCAGAATAAAATATTTTGGAAAATCAATTATTGAAGAAAATGGTTTAATAAATATACTTAATGGAGGTTTATATGATGGGTGGAATAGACTTTTCAGTTATGTTACTAGTGCTCTTAAATATAGAAATAGTATTTTAAATGAAATGTTTTAAAATAATAAGTTACTAAAAGAATTGATATGACAGACGACTTTATAGTCATAGTCATTATATTTATATTGTTTATTATTATTATTTTGTATAAAATTAAAACATGTGCCTTAAGAAAAGAATTGTAATCAAAATTTTAATGCAAAATAAAAAAAAAATTTTATTATTATATTATTATTAGTATTAGAAATATAGTAAATCCTTAAGGTATGCTATAGAAAATGTGTATTAATAGCTTTCCTTTTCTATAAAAAAGTTTATGATCTTATTTTTCTTAAGAAAAGACGTTTTAGTTTTTTTTATAGAAAAGTTGCCGATCGCTCTACTTTTTTATAGAAAAGTAGGCGATCGCTCTAGTTTTCTATAGAAAAGTTGGCGATCGCTCTAGTTTTCTATAAAAAAGTTGGCGATCGCTCTAGTTTTCTATAGAAAAGTTGGCGATCGCTCTAGTTTTCTATAGAAAAGTTGGCGATCGCTCTAGTTTTCTATAGAAAAGTTGGCGATCGCTCTAGTTTTTTACAGAAAAGTTGGCGATCGCTCTAGTTTTTTACAGAAAAGTTGGCGATCGCTCTAGTTTTTTACAGAAAAGTTGGCGATCGCTCTAGTGGCGATCGCTCTAGTTTTCTATAGAAAAGTTGGCGATCGCTCTAGTTTTCTATAGAAAAGTTGGCGATAGCTCTAGTTTTCTATAAAAAAGTTGGCGATCGCTCTAGTTTTCTATAAAAAAGTTGGCGATCGCTCTAGTTTTCTATAGAAAAGTTGGCGATCGCTCTAGTTTTCTATAGAAAAATTGGCGATCGCTCTAGTTTTCTATAGAAAAGTTGGCGATCGCTCTAGTTTTTTACAGAAAAGTTGGCGATCGTTCTAGTTTTCTATAGAAAAGTTGGCGATCGCTCTAGTTTTCTATAAAAAAGTTGGCGATCGCTCTAGTTTTCTATAGAAAAGTTGGCGATCGCTCTAGTTTTTACAGAAAAGTTGGCGATCGCTCTAGTTTTCTATAGAAAAGTTAGCGATTGCTCTAGTTTTCTATAGAAAAGATGGCGATCGCTCTAGTTTTCTATAGAAAAGTTGGCGATCGCTCTAGTTTTCTATAGAAAAGTTGGCGATCGCTCTAGTTTTCTATAGAAAAGTTGGCGATTGCTCTAGTTTTCTGTAGAAAAGTAGGCGATCGCTCTAGTTTTCTATAGAAAAGTTGGCGATCGCTCTAGTTTTCTATAGAAAAGTTGGCGATCGCTCTAGTTTTCTATAGAAAAGTTGGCGATCGCTCTAGTTTTCTATAGAAAAGTAGACGATCGCTCTAGTTTTCTATAGAAAAGTAGGCGATCGCTCTAGTTTTCTATAGAAAAGTTGGCGATCGCTCTAGTTTTCTATAGAAATGTTGGCGATCGCTCTAGTTTTCTATAGAAAAGTTGGCGATCGCTCTAGTTTTCTATAGAAAAGTTGGCGATCGCTCTAGTTTTTTACAGAAAAGTTGGCGATCGCTCTAGTGGCGATCGCTCTAGTTTTCTATAGAAAAGTTGACGATCGCTCTAGTTTTCTATAGAAAAGTAGGCGATCACTCTAGTTGTCTATAGAAATGTTGGCGATCGCTCTTGTTGTCTATAGAAATGTTGGCGATCGCTCTAGTTTTCTATAGAAAAGTTGGCGATAGCTCTAGTTTTCTATAGAAAAGTTGGCGATCGCTCTAGTTTTCTATAGAAAAGTTGGCGATCGCTCTAGTTTTCTATAGAAAAGTTGGCGATCGCTCTAGTTTTTTACAGAAAAGTTGGCGATCGCTCTAGTGGCGATCGCTCTAGTTTTCTACAGAAAAGTTGGCGATCGCTCTAGTTTTTTACAGAAAAGTTGGCGATCGCTCTAGTTTTCTATAGAAAAGTAGGCGATCGCTCTAGTTTTCTATAGAAAAGTAGGCGATCGCTCTAGTTTTCTATAGAAAAGTAGGCGATCACTCTAGTTGTCTATAGAAATGTAGGCGATCACTCTTGTTGTCTATAGAAATGTTGGCGATCGCTCCAGTTTTCTATAGAAAAGTAGGCGATCACTCTAGTTGTCTATAGAAATGTTGGCGATTGCTCTAGTTGTTTATAGAAATGTTGGCGATCGCTCTAGTTTTCTGTAGAAAAGTAAGCGATCGCTCTAGTTATCTATAGAAATGTTGACGATCGCTCTAGTTGTCTATAGAAATGTTGGCGATCGCTCTAGTTTTCTATAGAAAAGTTGGCGATCGCTCTAGTTTTCTATAGAAAAGTTGGCGATCGCTCTAGTTTTCTATAGAAAAGTTGGCGATCGCTCTAGTTTTCTATAGAAAAGTTGGCGATCGCTCTAGTTTTCTATAGAAAAGTTGGCGATCGCTCTAGTTTTCTATAGAAAAATTCCATGCGCTTCGATCTTGTGCTCATATTCTCCAATTTCGTAGTCCAAGCTTTGAAAAATTTGTCTCTACTTGGTCATTCCATCGAAGCTTTGGACGTCCTCTTCTAAGAGTTCCCTCGGCATCATTTTTCGAGCACTTGAAATTTAATTCATTCAGGGCAGAAGAGGATAGAGGAACAGACTGAAGTACAGATGGAGATGACTATATCGATAGTTTCGGATTCGAAGTCAGTCGGTATAATTTTTATGGGGTCTGCGATAAATAATGAAAAACTATAAACTGGTTGATATATTAGAGAGGATATAAAAATAGAGCTATTATAAAGCTATTTATATCAAATAATTAGAGGTCATAGGTCAAAAAGTGACAAATGACCTTTTTTTAGGTAATTGTTAACATTTTAAGATTTCAATTAATAAAATGACCCTTTCAAACTTGGAATACGCCCCATACTACAAAAATTTCATTGTTTTACTTTCAACCAATTTATGTTGCACATAAGGACATGAATGAATCCTTTTCACGTTATCAAAGACACGTGATCAAGCACAACTACAGTTAAATTTAAAATGACCAGAACATGTTCTACATAAAAACTGCAATAAATAATAAGATCGATTTTGATCATTTAGCAAAGCAGATGTCTGCTCTAAAAACTCTCCTTTTTTTTGGGTAAAGGATGTTACCCAAAATTGTTGTTGCCGACAGACGTTTAGGCAGATACCATCAGATTTGCCTTTTGTGGTCAACACAAAAACGAAAAAGAGGAAAAAAATGCTGACCATTTGCCAGGGGATCATGTTGAAAAGATCATTTGAGTTCGTTATTTTTTTGCTGTTAAACGAAGTGATCTTAATTTGCCAACAATAAGCCCTGGGCTTTGGACCTTTTCTTCTCTGCTAAAGAGATTAATCAGTATTAAGGCAAAAATTTCTTTATTTTCAATTTTTTTGCGAATCCTTTTTTGTTTGCCTCTTGTAAAATAATGAAGATTTGGTAAAATGTCTTTAAAAAAGGATCTTTTTTTTGATGAACGGCTGTTTTATTTTAAAAAGATTTTTTTTGAAGGAAATTTAAACAATTTAAGCAAATTTACTCAAGCATAATTTAATTTTGTAATACAATAACTTTTTTAAGGCAAAAAGAGAAGAAAAAGATATTATTACTTATTTCCTTCCTTAAGGAAGAAATTTAATCCTTAAGTTCCTTGAAGGAGGAAGCGGCATATTAAATATTTATGTAGTTTCCAAAAGGCTAACATTTTTTTTACTAAACAAAGATTTAATCAACTAAATAATTGCTCATTTAAGGTTTAAAATGAATCAAAAACATACCCACTTTATCAAAAATTTGAAAATTGAAAATTTTAATTTTTAAAGTCTTATATCTTTAAAACCATAAGAGATAGAATATGCATGTCCGAATGTTTTTTGTAGATCTTAACCTAAGTATTTGTTTTATAGTATGTTTTTTCAAATCGGTCGAGAAATGGCAATTATATATCGTTTTAAGTGATTTAAGAGTATGAGGTGTCCTATTTTGTGGGACGGTTATGCCGCCCCAGTAAAAGCAAGGCTTTCCAGACTTAAGCTCTGGTTTTCTATAGAAATGTTGGCGATCGCTTTTGTTTTCTATATTTATTTATTCATTATTCAAAAAGATATACAACCTATTACAGTTAAAGGCCGAGCATATTTTAGAATTCCAGATTCTTAAATTTCGTAGGCCAAGCTTTGAAAGATTTTTCTCTACTTGGTCTTTCCATCGAAGAAAAGATTTTCTTCTACTTGGTCTTCATCGAAGTTTCGGACGTCCCCTTCCACTAGTTCCCTCGGCATCATTTTCGAACACTTTTCTTGCTGGAGTATTTTCATCCATACCCACGACATATCCTAGTCAAAGCAGCCGCTGTTTAATGCGTTTTATTATATCGATGTTAGCGTTTAGCTCATAAAGCTAATGGTTCATTTGATGTCGGTATTCATTGCTAATGCAGTCTGATTTAAAGATTTTACATAGAATCTTCCTCTAAAAAACTCCAAGAATAGCCCGATCCTCCCGTACAAGTACCTATGATTCATGAGTCTACTCTTATATCGAACTTACAACTAGACCCATTTTCATTCTCAAAATAAACAAGTAAAAGTGTTATATTCGGCCGAATCTTATATACCCACCATTAAGTTGTGTTAAATTTGGAAACATATCTCCCATTTCTATCAGGGTGCAGCTAATTCAAAATGTGGACCATTTAATAGCTTTTAACTGACCTTTGCTACATTTTTTTTTTGGTTTCCTGGAATGTTTTTTATATGAAAGCTATAGTCAAATCTGGACCGATTCCTATAAAATTTGATATACTGACCAATAGTTGCATAAAATTTCTCTATTCGAAACTTAGTCGTCATAGCTATTACAATTGCATTCAATTTAACAGCATTAATGTGTTTCCCGGGGCGGGGTTATATGGCAGCTCTAACTAAATTTGAGCCGATTTCGTCCATTTTCAGTACACAACTTTCTTAAGATATCGAAAAAACTTTTGTAAAATTTTTTCACTCTAGCTCTTTTCGTTAAGGCGCAATCGAGCTTTGTATGACGGACAGGCGGACATAAACACCCTTTTCTTTTGGTATTTTTGTGTAAGTTTTGTATATGGTAGCTATGGTCAAATGTTGACCGATTGTAACAAAATTTTGCACACTGACTGGCATTGATATAAGACTTCCTTGTGCAAAATTTAGTGGCCTAAGCTTTTACATATATTGGGATTTAAGTGTATTTTAGGTGGAATTTAGGCTGTTTCCGTAAGTTATCCGAGGTTATATGGGAACTATGGTCAAATGTGAACCGATTTTGTCCAAATTCAATACCAAAACTTTTCAAGAGATGAAGAATATTTATGCCAAATTTCAATACCTATATCCTTTTTTTAAGGTTTTTTATCGTGCCGACAACAGATAGACAGATATACGAACAGACAGACGGACATCGTTCAATCGTCTTAGAATTACATAAGGATTCAGAATATATAGGGCGCCGCGACCACGGCGGCACACCTCCATCCGATGGTCCAAATTTTCGATGACCCTGAGGCATAATGGAGGTTCTATGTCGTTAATGAGCCGAATTATCTCATCCTTTAGCTCTTGAATTATTGCTGACTTATCGACGTACATATTTTCTTTCAAATAACCCCCAAAAAAAGTCCAACGGTGTCAAATCACATGATTTTGGCGGCCAATTGACATCGCCATTACGTGAGATAACACGACCATTGAATTTGTTGCGCAAAAGAGCCATTGTTTCGTTAGCTATGTGGCAAGTGGCACTGTCCTGCTGAAACCACATATCGTTCACATCCATATCTTCCAATTCGGGCCATGAAAAGTTCGTTATTATCTCACGATAGCGAACACCATTCACAGTAACTGCCTGACCGGCCTCATTTTGGAAAAAAAATACGGCCCGATGATGCCGCCAGCCCATAAACCGCACCAAACAGTCACTCTTTGTGGGTGCATTGGTTTTTCGACAATCACTCTTGGATTCGCATTCGCCCAAATGCGGCAATTCTGTTTATTGACGAATCCACTGAGGTGAAAATGTGCCTTAAATGTGCACGACGACGAGTTGAGGTGGACGGCTCCTCAGCCACACTTTCGCGAACAGCAGCAATATTTTCTGCAGTACGAGCTGTACGAGCATGCACTGGTGTTCTCACATCTTCTACAGACCCGGTTTGCTCGAAATTTTCCACGATTTTTGCGATTGTACGCACATTTGGACGATCAAAATGACCGAAAAAATCACGAAGTGCACGATATGCATTTTGATTTGAACGCCCATTTTCATAATAAGTCTGGATAACTTTAACACGTTGTTGGATTGTGTATCTCTCCATGGTTCAAATTGAGTAAGTCTGAAATAGAGAAATATCAAATAAAATTCGGAAAACAATTGGCGTTTAGGTGTAGTTCACATTCAACATCGGCCCTTACAATTTAACCACCCTTTAGTTATGAAATACGAATTCCCAAAGAGTGACTTTGGTATTTTTATGCTCAAAAAGTATTGAAATCATATTTTTTGGAAAATGACGAAACTCCGTTGATCCTGCATGTTGGTCATTGTTAAACAAATGACCTGCTGTCCAACACATTAATACCATGACAAAAATTTTACGGTTGCTAAACTTTCAACTATGACCTCTTAGGGTGCAAAGGAATGCAGCTGAAAAATTCTTAGGAAAATTGTCGCATGTTTGTTACTGAAGTATTCAAAGAGATTTTTTTTTTTTAAATCTCAAAGATTTACAAATAATTTGACACCGAATCTAAGAAACCAGCATGAAATTTTAATTTCATACTTCATAATGAGCGGGAGACGCTCAGTTCAGTTCTAGTTCAGTTCTAGTTCAGTTCTAGTTCAGTTCTAGTTCAGTTCTAGTTCAGTTCTAGTTCAGTTCTAGTTCAGTTCTAGTTCAGTTCTAGTTCAGTTCTAGTTCAGTTCTAGTTCAGTTCTAGTTCAGTTCTAGTTCAGTTCTAGTTCAGTTCTAGTTCAGTTCTAGTTCAGTTCTAGTTCAGTTCTAGTTCAGTTCTAGTTCAGTTCTAGTTCAGTTCTAGTTCAGTTCTAGTTCAGTTCTAGTTCAGTTCTAGTTCAGTTCTAGTTCAGTTCTAGTTCAGTTCTAGTTCAGTTCTAGTTCAGTTCTAGTTCAGTTCTAGTTCAGTTCTAGTTCAGTTCTAGTTCAGTTCTAGTTCAGTTCTAGTTCAGTTCTAGTTCAGTTCTAGTTCAGTTCTAGTTCAGTTCTAGTTCAGTTCTAGTTCAGTTCTAGTTCAGTTCAAGTTCAGTTCTAGTTCAGTTCTAGTTCAGTTCTAGTTCAGTTCTAGTTCAGTTCTAGTTCAGTTCTAGTTCAGTTCTAGTTCAGTTCTAGTTCAGTTCTAGTTCAGTTCTAGTTCAGTTCTAGTTCAGTTCTAGTTCAGTTCTAGTTCAGTTCTAGTTCAGTTCTAGTTCAGTTCTAGTTCAGTTCTAGTTCAGTTCTAGTTCAGTTCTAGTTCAGTTCTAGTTCAGTTCTAGTTCAGTTCTAGTTCAGTTCTAGTTCAGTTCTAGTTCAGTTCTAGTTCAGTTCTAGTTCAGTTCTAGTTCAGTTCTAGTTCAGTTCTAGTTCAGTTCTAGTTCAGTTCTAGTTCAGTTCTAGTTCAGTTCTAGTTCAGTTCTAGTTCAGTTCTAGTTCAGTTCTAGTTCAGTTCTAGTTCAGTTCTAGTTCAGTTCTAGTTCAGTTCTAGTTCAGTTCTAGTTCAGTTCTAGTTCAGTTCTAGTTCAGTTCTAGTTCAGTTCTAGTTCAGTTCTAGTTCAGTTCTAGTTCAGTTCTAGTTCAGTTCTAGTTCAGTTCTAGTTCAGTTCTAGTTCAGTTCTAGTTCAGTTCTGGTTCAGTTCCACATAAAATGACCTTTACTGTATGTTAAAAAAATTTACTTGATATAAAGATTGAATGTATCTTTAGATATTCAATATTTAGGTACTCATATCTTAATACCCTTGTAATTGATACTTTCTCCTTAATCGTAATATCAAGGTAATGATCAATTTCGTTTTAAAAAACCCACATCCTTAAGTGCTTTAAACAAATTTCAAACAATATAAATTCGTTTAATATATTGATACTTCCTTTCTTTCTTTGCTTGAGTCCTTTACACGTATCCTGCAGCCTTGGGGAAGAATTTTTTGCTTTGAAATCTTTTATTATTCATTAATGTATCAATAACAGCGATGTTTTGTATTTTGAATAAATTATTAACGCTAGATTAATTAATATGATGCCTTTATTCATTCCAACATGAATTAACAAGAATGAAAAATTAGATAATAAAGATGAGGATTTTTTAAGGATATCAAAATACAAATACTAGGAAAAATAATAAAAAAAAGACGATTCATAAATAACAAACAATTGGAGATATGAATAACAATTTTTTTATAAATTGTTTAACAATTTCAGGAGATAATTATTGAAGCAGAAGCAATTACAGCTGTTGTTAAAGAAGTTTCAGTGATTCAATTAATATTTTAATTAATACAACAAAAAACTTTCCAGGTATTCAAACTTATCATTTGAACTAGAACTAGAACTGAACTAGAACTGAACTAGAACTGAACTAGAACTGAACTAGAACTGAACTAGAACTGAACTAGAACTGAACTAGAACTGAACTAGAACTGAACTAGAACTGAACTAGAACTGAACTAGAACTGAACTAGAACTGAACTAGAACTAAACTAGAACTGAACTAGAACTGAACTAGAACTGAACTAGAACTGAACTAGAACTGAACTAGAACTGAACTAGAACTGAACTAGAACTGAACTAGAACTGAACTAGAACTGAACTAGAACTGAACTAGAACTGAACTAGAACTGAACTAGAACTGAACTAGAACTGAACTAGAACTGAACTAGAACTGAACTAGAACTGAACTAGAACTGAACTAGAACTGAACTAGAACTGAACTAGAACTGAACTAGAACTGAACTAGAACTGAACTAGAACTGAACTAGAACTGAACTAGAACTGAACTAGAACTGAACTAGAACTGAACTAGAACTGAACTAGAACTGAACTAGAACTGAACTAGAACTGAACTAGAACTGAACTAGAACTGAACTAGAACTGAACTAGAACTGAACTAGAACTGAACTAGAACTGAACTAGAACTGAACTAGAACTGAACTAGAACTGAACTAGAACTGAACTAGAACTGAACTAGAACTGAACTAGAACTGAACTAGAACTGAACTAGAACTGAACTAGAACTGAACTAGAACTGAACTAGAACTGAACTAGAACTGAACTAGAACTGAACTAGAACTGAACTAGAACTGAACTAGAACTGAACTAGAACTGAACTAGAACTGAACTAGAACTGAACTAGAACTGAACTAGAACTGAACTAGAACTGAACTAGAACTGAACTAGAACTGAACTAGAACTGAACTAGAACTGAACTAGAACTGAACTAGAACTGAACTAGAACTGAACTAGAACTGAACTAGAACTGAACTAGAACTGAACTAGAACTGAACTAGAACTGAACTAGAACTGAACTAGAACTGAACTAGAACTGAACTAGAACTGAACTAGAACTGAACTAGAACTGAACTAGAACTGAACTAGAACTGAACTAGAACTGAACTAGAACTGAACTAGAACTGAACTAGAACTGAACTAGAACTGAACTAGAACTGAACTAGAACTGAACTAGAACTGAACTAGAACTGAACTAGAACTGAACTAGAACTGAACTAGAACTGAACTAGAACTGAACTAGAACTGAACTAGAACTGAACTAGAACTGAACTAGAACTGAACTAGAACTGAACTAGAACTGAACTAGAACTGAACTAGAACTGAACTAGAACTGAACTAGAACTGAACTAGAACTGAACTAGAACTGAACTAGAACTGAACTAGAACTGAACTAGAACTGAACTAGAACTGAACTAGAACTGAACTAGAACTGAACTAGAACTGAACTAGAACTGAACTAGAACTGAACTAGAACTGAACTAGAACTGAACTAGAACTGAACTAGAACTGAACTAGAACTGAACTAGAACTGAACTAGAACTGAACTAGAACTGAACTAGAACTGAACTAGAACTGAACTAGAACTGAACTAGAACTGAACTAGAACTGAACTAGAACTGAACTAGAACTGAACTAGAACTGAACTAGAACTGAACTAGAACTGAACTAGAACTGAACTAGAACTGAACTAGAACTGAACTAGAACTGAACTAGAACTGAACTAGAACTGAACTAGAACTGAACTAGAACTGAACTAGAACTGAACTAGAACTGAACTAGAACTGAACTAGAACTGAACTAGAACTGAACTAGAACTGAACTAGAACTGAACTAGAACTGAACTAGAACTGAACTAGAACTGAACTAGAACTGAACTAGAACTGAACTAGAACTGAACTAGAACTGAACTAGAACTGAACTAGAACTGAACTAGAACTGAACTAGAACTGAACTAGAACTGAACTAGAACTGAACTAGAACTGAACTAGAACTGAACTAGAACTGAACTAGAACTGAACTAGAACTGAACTAGAACTGAACTAGAACTGAACTAGAACTGAACTAGAACTGAACTAGAACTGAACTAGAACTGAACTAGAACTGAACTAGAACTGAACTAGAACTGAACTAGAACTGAACTAGAACTGAACTAGAACTGAACTAGAACTGAACTAGAACTGAACTAGAACTGAACTAGAACTGAACTAGAACTGAACTAGAACTGAACTAGAACTGAACTAGAACTGAACTAGAACTGAACTAGAACTGAACTAGAACTGAACTAGAACTGAACTAGAACTGAACTAGAACTGAACTAGAACTGAACTAGAACTGAACTAGAACTGAACTAGAACTGAACTAGAACTGAACTAGAACTGAACTAGAACTGAACTAGAACTGAACTAGAACTGAACTAGAACTGAACTAGAACTGAACTAGAACTGAACTAGAACTGAACTAGAACTGAACTAGAACTGAACTAGAACTGTACTAGAATTGAAACTAATACTTTTTCATTCTTCATCTGTTTCGCTGTTGGAATTTTCTTTAATGAAAACCCTAAGAAATCCTTCTAATTTTTTCGCAATATTCAAAAAATAACAAAATTAACAAGTAATAGAATTTGTCTGGGTGTTAATATGTTAAACAGCAGGTAACGGGACGAAAAGGACTCTTTTAAAAACACCGACTATCCTTTAATGACAATAGCAAAAAAACAATAGAATTGACAACTGGACATCGTGACCTGATGACAAAAGGAAATTCGAATACAATCGGAGCACTGTGCCACTGTGATACTAAAAAGGATCAGATGGTAGGAGGTAAAGAAAAAAGCTGCAAATTTTGTGAACAGTAGAAAAAGGCGTTGGCCGTTAGTTAACGAAATCTATAGGGGTTTGAAATAAAAACCTTCTAAAACCAATATTCTAGGAATAATTTTAAGAATTCACAAAAAGAATGAAAATTGTAAAGTACTTAAACTTAAGAAAGTCATACTTGAATGGGTCGTTTGAAGTTGCTGAAAAATAAATCTAACAAATTGACCTAAGAAATCTTCTTTATAAACTAAAACCCTGAAACAATTTAAAAAATTTGAATACTTTTTTTGTCCTTGATAAGATTTTAGGCCTTGACCACTTTAGGTTATCCAAAAATTAGTGGTTTCCGAAAAACACTTAGTTATTCATCACAAGGACACTCGCAAATTTTATGTTTTTCAAAACAAAATTTTTAAAAAATTTCTTATTTTTATAGGAAATTTTTTAAAATTTTCTTATTTATTTTTAGGAAATTTTATAAAATTTTTCTTATTTTTATAGAAATTATTTCAAAAGCTTGTTATTTTTATAAGAAATTTTTAAAAAATTTCTTATTTTTAAAAATTTGTTTTTGGGAAATTTTTCAAAAATGTCATATTTTTTTTGAGAAAAAAAATTTCTGATGTTTTCATATTTTTAAAGGAAAATTTTCAATAATTTCTTATTTGAATAGGAAGTTTTTAAAAAATGTCCATACTTTTCACAGGAAATTTTTAAAAAATTTCCATAATTTATATAGAAAAATTTTAAAAAATTTCCATTTTTTCTTATTTTTATAGGAATTTTTTAAAAAATTTCTTATTTTTACAAACAAATTTTCAAAAATTTGATATTTTTATAGGTAATTTTTCAAAAAGTTCTTATTTTTCTTTAGGAAATGTTTCATAAATTTCTTATATTTATAGGAAGTTTAAAAAATTTCGTATAAAAATTGTTTTTAAAAAATTTTTCAAAAATTTCTTATTTTTATAAGAAAATTTTAAAATCTTTTTTTATTTTTTTTCTAATTTCTTGTTTTTATTGCAATTTTTTAAAAAATTTCTTATTTTATAGGAAAATTTTCAAAAATTTCTTATTTTTGGAGGAAATTTTTCAAAAATTTCTCATTTTTATAGAAAATTTTTTAAAAATTTCCTATTTTTATAGGAAATTTTTCAAAAATTTCTTATTTTTATAGGAAATTTTTCAAAAATCTCTTATTTTTATAGGAAATTTTTAAAAAATTTCTTATTTTTATAGGAAATTTTTCAAAAATTTCTCATTTTTATTGGAAATTTTTCAAAAATTTCTTATTTTTATAGGAATATTTTTAAAAACTTCTTATTTTTATAAAAAATTTTTCAAAAGTTTTTATTTTTATAGGAAATTTTTCAAAAATTTCCTATTTTTATAGGAAATTTTTCAAAAATTTCCTATTTTTATAGGAAATTTTTCAAAAATTTCCTATTTTTATAGGAAATTTTTCAAAAATTTCCTATTTTTATAGGAAATTTTTCAAAAATTTCCTATTTTTATAGGAAATTTTTCAAAAATTTCCTATTTTTATAGGAAATTTTTCAAAAATTTCCTATTTTTATAGGAAATTTTTCAAAAATTTCCTATTTTTATAGGAAATTTTTCAAAAATTTCCTATTTTTATAGGAAATTTTTCAAAAATTTCCTATTTTTATAGGAAATTTTTCAAAAATTTCCTATTTTTATAGGAAATTTTTCAAAAATTTCCTATTTTTATAGGAAATTTTTCAAAAATTTCCTATTTTTATAGGAAATTTTTCAAAAATTTCCTATTTTTATAGGAAAATTTTCAAAAATTTCCTATTTTTATAGGAAATTGTTCAAAAATTTCCTATTTTTATAGGAAATTTTTCAAAAAATTCCTATTTTTATAGGAAATTTTTCAAAAATTTCCTATTTTTATAGGAAATTTTTCAAAAATTTCCTATTTTTATAGGAAATTTTTCAAAAATTTCCTATTTTTATAGGAAATTTTTCAAAAATTTCCTATTTTTATAGGAAATTTTTCAAAAATGTCCTATTTTTATAGGAAATTTTTCAAAAAATTCTTATTTTTATAATAAATTTTTCAAAAATTTCTTATTTTTATAAGAAATTTTTCAAAAATTTCCTATTTTTATAGGAAATTTTTCAAAAATTTCTTATTTTTATAAGAAATTTTTCAAAAATTTCTTATTTTTATAGGAAATTTTTCATAAATTTCTTATTTTTATAGGAAATTTTTCATAAATTTCTTATTTTTATAGGAAATTTTTCAAAAATTTCTTATTTTTATAGGAAATTTTTGCAAAAATTTCTTATTTTTATAGAAATATTTTCAAAAATTTCTTATTTTTATAGAAAATTTAAAAAAAATTTCTTATTTTTTAAGAAAAGTGTCTTAATTTTAAAAACAATTTTCAAAAGTTTCTTATTTTTATAGGAAAATTTTTAAAAATTTCTGATTTTTATACGAAATTTTTCAAAATTTTCTTATTTTTCTAAGGAATTTTTAAAATTTTGTTTTTCAGAAATTTTTTAAAAATTTCTTATTTTTCTAGGAAATTTTTAAAAAATTCTTAATTTTATAGAAATTATTTTAAAAATTTCTTTATTTATAGAAACTTTTTCAAAAATTTCTTATTATTCTATAGAATTGTTTTGTTTTTAATTTATTTATTTTTATTTTTTAAAAAATTCTTAGTTTTATAGAAAATTTGTAAAAAAAAATTTTATAGGAATTTTTTTTTTAATTTCTTATTTTTCTAGGAAATTTTTCAAAAATTTTTTATTTTTGTAGGGAATTTTACAAAATTTTCTTTTTTTTTTTGAGAAAATATTACAAAAATTTTTTATTTTGATAGGAAATTTTTAAAAAATTTCTTATTTTTATAGGAAATTTTTAAAAAATTTCCATACTTTTTATAAGAAATTTTTAAAAAATTTCCATACTTTTGATGGGAAATTTTTAAAAAATTTCCATACTTTTTATAAGTAATTTTAAAAATTTCCATACTTTTGATGGGGAATTTTGAAAAAATGTCCATACTTTTTATAAGAAATTTTTTCAATTGAGTTGCATATTTCTCTTTTTTTCTTTTGGCTGATGTTACAATTTATTTAGGCTTTTTTGTTTATTATTTTTGTTTTAAATCCTATTTTTAATACTAACAAGATTTTTTTGTTTTGCCATTTATTTTTTTAAGAAAAATGTAACAAAATTTTTAACAAGCAGCTGCAGTTTTTTGTTAAGAAAAATAAAGACATTTCCTAACAAAATAGAAAATTTTGTCCTTTTAGGAGACAAATGCCTAAGACTGTCATTATATGAAGCTGGAGACAAAAGTTTTTAGAATTCCCAAAAAAAAAGACACAAATTAATGAAAATAAAAAACCGCCTTAAAAAATTAAAGAAAATTTATAAAAGATCATTATGACATCAATTACAAGAGCCTAAGACAACAAACAAAAGAGATCTAAAGAGAAAGAGATAGAGAGAGTGATTTCTTGT